>CAIGQQ010005185.1:2927180-2962278 GCA_903798035.1 Danio albolineatus
TATTTATTTATTTATTTATTTATTTATTTATTTATTTATTTTTTAAGTGTAATACAGCAGCCCCTGAGTAAATCTCTCATGGGGAAGACACTAATTTACTGAGAGATATTGTACACAGAGTTATTCTGTACTCACATTTGCACTTTCAAGTTCAGTAATCCAAAACAACCAAACTCACAGTTAAAAGTCCACCTCAAATTACTGATCTGGTCATACTACAGAAGTCTTACCTAGGATTACACATACTGCATTTGAGTAAGCCATGCCCAATTATTTAAAGAAATAATCGCAGTACTGAGCTCATTCTTCACGTATGATCAGTCGCAGCAATTCAATTATTTTTGGCTCAGGACTTCCAGTCTCATTCCCTTCCATTTATTTTTAAATGTTAAAAACAGCTTGTTATACTGCTTGATGTTGCAAACTGATCTATTTCTAGTCATGAACACACTTGTTTCTAGAGCAAGTAGTTCGACCGTTTTCTGACATTTATTATTTCTTGCCATTTCTCCCACAGGCAACTGAATCGGAAGTTCTAAAACAATCACAAAACAGTGCACACTTCCGCATTGAAGAATAAGGTCAATACACATAAGAAAATATATTACGGTTGACAATTTATTCTGCTTTCCCAGTGCAGGGTTGCAGCTGGAAGTAAAATATATGCATATCCTGTGTAAAACATATGCTAGAACAGTTGGCGGTTCATTCCACTGTGGCGACCCCTGATAAATAAGGGACTTAGCCAAAGGAAAATGAATGAATGAATGAATGAATTTATTCTATAGCCCTATTTGTAACATTTCAAGATGATCAGTTACTGGTTATTTGTGAAGTTTTCCTACACTGTGAAACCAAAGTCAACTTTCTCCAATAAAATGAGTGCAGTTAACTCAACATTTACTGAAAGTTAGTTCTACTCAGTTTTAAACTCAGTGTTGAAGGCAATGAGTTAATTAAATACCTCATTACTTTAATTTAGAGTAAGTTCACAGTACTCATATACAGTATATTAGTTTAACTCAAATGGTTTGTAGCAATCGGTTTCCTCAAAAGGTTTGAATTGTCTTAACTTATTAGGTTTTACAGTACTCTGTTGGTTGGAGTTCTCTTCATTTATTGGGTTTTACTGTGCTCAAATTGCTTCGTTCACTCAAATGGATTAAGTTTACAGTACTCATTAGGATTAGTTTTTGTACTTAAACTGTTTGTGGCTGTCGGTTTCCTCAAATGGTTTGAGTTACCTCAACTTTTTGGGTTTTACAGTGTATAGGACTCACCATGTTCATGACGGTGAGCAGAAAGCGTTGTGCGGCCTCAGCTCCGTGATATTGCACCATGTTTGCATCTGCCACCACAAGCGTCTCCACTGTATATTCTCGACTCAATCTGATGGCGTTCCTCCTGCCGCGCACCGGCTCTGCTCCTCTTGGCCTTTTCTCCTTCTTGTCTAAAAGATACAAAAACATATACAATTGAAGTCACAATGATTCGCCCTCCTGTGATTTTATTTTCTTTTTCAAATGTTTGCCAAAAGATGTTTAACAGAGCAATTTTTCACAGTATTTCCTATAATATTTTTTCTTCTGGAGAAAGTGTTATTTGTTTTATTTCGGGTAGAATGAAAGCAGTTTTTAATTTTTGTTAAACCATTTTAAGGGTCCAAATTATTACCCCCTGAAGCAATATTTGTTTTCAATTGTCTACAGAACAGACCATTGTTATACAATGACTTACCTAGTTACCCTAACTTGCCTAATTAACCTAGTTAAGCCTTTTAAAGTCACTTTAAGCTGAATACTAGTATCTGGAAAAAATATCCAGTCAGATATTATTCACTGTCATCATGGCAAAGATAAAATAAATCAGTTATTAGAAATGAGTTATTAAAACTATTATGCTTAGAAATGTGTTAAAGGAATCTTTCCTTCATTCATTTTCTTCTCGGCTTAGTCCCTTTATTAATCCGGGGTCGCCACAGCGGAATCAACCGCCAACTTATCCAGCATATTTTTTACGCAGCGGATGCCCTTTCAGCCGCAACCCATCTCTGGGAAACATCCATACACACATTCACACTCATACACTACGGACAATTGAACCCACCCAATTCACCTGTGCCACATGTCTTTGGACTTGTGGGGGAAACCGGAGCACCCGGAGGAAACCCACGCAACCACGGGGAGAACATGCAAACTCCACACAGAAATGCCAACTGACCCAGCCGGGGCTCGAACCAGCGACCTTCTTGCTGTGAGGCGAATGTGCTACTCACTACGCCACCGTGGCGCCTGAAGAAATCTTCTCTCCGTTAAATAGAAATTGGGGGAAATATACAGGGAGGCTGATAATTCAAACTTCAACTTGTTAGCCTGGAGAAATACACTACTGTTAAGGTCCATGTGAAATCAAAATGTTCAATGTTTATTTTGTTAGAGCAAATCATTATCCTTTAGGTGTGTTACACTTTCTAACTTTGCACGGCTCCACAAAGCAAGCCAGAGCCGTAACAATAAATTAAATACATTAAAATAAACAGGACACGGGGGCCACGGTGGTGCAGTGAGTAGCATAATCGCCTTACAGCAAGAAGATAGCTGGTTCGAGCCTCGGCTGGTTCAGTTTTCATTTCTTTTGTATGTTCTCCCCATGGTCGCGTGGGTTTCTTCCGGGTTCCCTGACAGGTCCAAAGACATGCGGTATAGGTGAATTGGGTAGGCTAAATTTTCGATAGTGTATGTGTGTGAATGAGTGTGTATGGATGTTTCCCAGAGATGGGTTGCAGCTGGAAGGGCATTCGCTGCATAAAACATATGCTGGATAAGTTGGTGGTTCATTCTGCAGTGGCGACCCCAGATTAATAAAGGGACGAAGCCGAAAAGAAATTGAATGAATGAATTAACAGGAAACCTCTAAATTAATAAGGGACCCCGGAGTTTCATCTCCCGTTCAAAACCAAAAATTAAAACAAAGAAGATTGCCCAAAGAAATAACGTAAAGTCAAATTTACTTGACATTTAAATTTAAAGCAGACCTTAAAATCTTGTGGAGGTCAAGCAAAAATAACAAACAAAAACTCAACAACTAACTAAGCTTTAAACCCTCCTAGCTGCACGTGAAACAAAACAAATTAAACAACATTATCTTCCCTCCCTACTAACCACAAAACACCAGAAAAATTAATAAAACAAAAAGGCACCCTCCTCGTCACATGCGTCTCCGTATTGATCTTATTAATAGACAACACTCAGCGTTAATTTTCGACAATATCGCAGCACACATACACCACAAATTTTTCACAAATAAACAAAACAGACTCTCTGAACGATGTTCCAGTCAGGTTTAAATGGACTTCACCAACACGCCGGCAAGCTTCCACGTGTCAACACCTGAATCACCACACCTGTGCGCTCATAATGAAGCCTGTCGGAAAGACAGCAAAAGTGATGTAAACCTCAACATAAAGAGACAATTATACAAAGGTCTCTCACACAAACACACACTATATTTCTCCACATAAAAGTATTTTATTTGCACTGAAACTAACAATCAGCAGTAAATTGCCATATTGTACCTCTTTCCAAAAGGGGAAAACCAACCAAACAATCAAGAACGCATGATTATATGCTGTTATGGCTTTGCAATCAAAAAATGTTATTATAATGGAAGCCAATGGGACAAAAACAGCCCCCAGCATACCAATTAAAAAGTAAATTTGCCCAAAGTGTGTTGAGTTTTTGAAAAATTTCACCGCATTTTGCTAAAATATGGGTCAAAATAAGATTTGCCACCAAAAATCATTCCATTTGCTGAAACAGAGAAAATTGTGGATAAATTAAGCCTCAAAATCACCCCGGAGTGCATTAAAACACCTCCAACAGCACACAAGGGTTACTCCATATTTCTCCACATAAAAGTTTTTATTTGCACTGATACTGGCAATCAGCAGTAAATTGCCATATTGTACCTCTTTCCAAAAGGGGAAAACCAACCAAACAATCAAGAACGCATGATTATATGCTGTCATGGCTTTGCAATCAAAAAATGTCGTTATAATGGAAGCCAATGGGACAAAAACAGCCCCCAACATACCAATTAAATGGTAAATTTGCCTAAAGTGTATTGAGTTTTTGAAAAAATTTACAGAACTTTCCAAAAATATGGGTCAAAATAAGACTTTGCCCCAAACATCATTTCATTTGCTGAAACACAGAGAAAGTTGTGGACAAATTAAGCCTCAAAATTACCCCGGAGTGGATTAAAACACCTCCAACAGCACAAGCGTTAATGAGTAAAAAAAAAAAACTACATCTAAATGTCCAAAAAAGCAGAAAGAAACATTTACTAAAATAATAACGTGCTATAAAATCTTAACATCTAACAATAAATGCCGTTTTGAGACACTAAAACCAAAAGGCCATCTGGAAACAAAGTCTTGTTTGTTCAGTTGAGTCTGAGCTGACTGTGTTTTCCCCCCATAATTCAGTGGGGCTCTGATGTGGGTCCCTCTGATGGGGGTCTGTATGTTTACAGGTGTTTAGAAAGCGTGGGTTTGTGCGCATTTATAAATGACTAACAGAACATATGGTGCTGATGTGACGTTCGTTTTGTGGCACAAAGCATTTTCTCCATTCTCAGCTGTCCTAACTAGAGAGAAACTAATGGTGCTGTGGGCTTCCACACACAAAAAAATGACACAGAAAATCACACATACCGGCCGGGTGCTGATACCAGCAATAATTCCTGCAGATGGAGACTATCATAAAACAAGTACAGATATGGCTACTGAGAACGTGCGTTTCTTCACGCGCAGTACTGCAATTTGTCACGCAGAGTACTGCAGCTTCAAAGGCAAAAAAAAACACATTTCAGTGCTTTTCGCAATAGCCACCAGGTGGCGCAAGGAACAACCGCTTTTCCATTCAGCTCCATCAATGCCTCAAGCGGGGGGTTTCTTTATTTATTTATTTTGGAGATAATGTATACATATTTGTATACACATATGAATACAAAGACATAAAACTTTACAAATTCCACTTTTGAGGGCTCAAAACAATTTCATAGATTTGGATAAAATAGCCTAAGCTATATTGAAATAATTTTAAAATATACTGTACAAATATCGGATATAATAAAAACATTAAATAAACCAATTTAACAAAAAAAGCTATAAGATTAATTATTAAGAATTCACAGCAGGGCTCAACAATAAGGACTGCCCGACGGCCCGGGGTCAGCGTGAGAGACACTCGGGACAGTAGACAGGATGGTTACTGGCGTGATCGGGCCAGTGCTGCCTTGTCACTAAAGTTTGATTTTAAATTAATGTGACTATTTGTCATTTGCGTGCAAATACAGTCTTTTAATTTAGAAACAGTTTGTGCTTTTAAGCCTTTAACCTGTTAGCCAGCAGTCACTTTTTGGGGATTTACACCTACCTAACTTTAAATAGTAAGAGTTCCTGTCTCCACTAAGCTACAAACACAAACTAGGTATCATTGGAAATAAGACACTTTGGGCTTTACTGTGCTAAAAGGGGAAATGTCATTCTCAAAAATATAAAAAGTTACACATTATGAAATCATGTGGAAAAAAATTGTATTGTGTTCAATATTTGTTTTTCCATATACAAACACAGGAAAACATTAATGTAATGTCCTAGAAAAAATATGACATGAAAGCCAAGTGTTTCATGAGTTTATAATTTAAACTTGATTAAAATATCATGCAAAATGAAATTTCTGTAAAGTGTTTTCCGAGACTATATCAGTGTTCTCCTTTCCCACACCATCAGAGGCATTTTCTGAAAACTGACCATCCCAAACTAAAACATTAACAGATGCTGAATGATTTGGTCTACATTCACAGTTCATGTATCTTTGGAAAGAAGACACCTTGGGCCTTATTATCCATCATCTAGAGTTTATAATGCTCAAAATAAAAAAAAAGTTATTAAGTTATACATTATACATGTATTAATATTTTTAAGGTATTTAAATTCTAGATTCACAGACATTATTTTTGACATATTGTTTAAAATATGTGGCTAAGATGTAGCTATTCACTTTTTTTTTTTTTGGTGGGGCCAGCAAAATTTTGGCAGGGCAAGTAAAAATCTCAGCCACTGGCCAGATCGGGCCAGTGGAAAAAATCCTTAGCGTTGAACCCTGTACAGTATAATATAAATGGTTAAACCGTTTTAAGCCATTTTGAACTTTAATTTTACAAAGGCCTTTTTGAAAAAAGGAATTTAGATATTTTCTAAAAACAATAAACAACAGAGTTTATTATACTTTTATTATTTTAAAATATTATTTATACAGTATTTGGATACGAGGATATTAATCAAATCGTGCAAACAGAGCTTTATTTACATTCGGATTGGGAAAAAACTGCAGGTAAAAATGTGTTCTATGACAAACAAGTGTTAATGTTTTTATATAACATGGTAAAATAAAAAAAAATCAATTAATCATCATGAGAAAGTAATCAAATCGTTTGTTACAACATCAAAACCAATTCCTACAAAGGTGAAACAAATGATGACTGAGAAGTCAAAAAGAGAATCTGCGGAGTAATACTATTAATGGACAAAAAGTATTGCTAAACTGCTATTTTGGCTGTTAAAGGACGTCTAACACATCAAAAAAAATTCATTATTTATTCAACGTTTGTCATTCAATCTACTGTGGAGCACAAAAGAAGATATTCAGTTGAGGTTTCCATATAATAAAGGCTGTCAAGGGTCTAAAATTGACAAAGCAGCACCATTAACGTAGTTCAAATGCACTATTCAACTGCAAGTCGTGCATTAAATGAGACTTATTATCAGGTATGTGATTTCGGTGGCGCAGTGGGTAGCACAATCGCCTAACCGAGTCAGTTCGAGCCTCGACCGAGTCAGTTGACATTTCTGTGTTTGTGTGGGTTTCCTCCGGGTGTGCTCCGGTTTATAGGAAATATAGGAAAATTGGGTAAGCTTAATTGTCAGTAGTGCATGTGTGTGAATAAGTGTGTATGGATGTTTCCCAGTGATGGGTTGCAGCTGAAAGGGCTTCTGCTGCGGACAACATATGCTGGATGGGTTGGCGGTTCATTCCGCTGTGGCAACCCCTGATTAATAAAGGAATTAAGCCGAAAAGTAAATGAATGAATGAATTACACCTACTTGGTTTTGATGCATATTTTGGCTATAATGCATTCAGTCACTGAACACAGGGGTTCTTGCACTTACTATGAGAGTAAATAATATTTAGCATATGTGTAATTATTACAATCAGTCTGGGCACAGCTTCAACCCTAATCTGGTTCTTTTCAGGACTTTTCTCTCTTTTCATCCAAAACATTTTATAGAGGTTTTTTTTTTTTATCATTTGGCTGATCACTGGGGAATTTCAGGCCTTAAGGGGAACTATTATGCAAAAATCACTTTTATAAGGGGTTTAAACACAGTTGTGTGGCAGCAATGTGTGAATATAACCAGCTTTTAATGGTGAAACTGTATTAATTGTATTTTCTGTAATCACACTTGATAAAAACAGCCTGCAGAAACACTTTTATTGACATTCTCCCTATGTACGTGTCATCAGAGGGGGAAAACCCCACCCATTAGTGACCATCTCTCCCTCATTAGCATAGGACGTTAGTCATGTTTTTGAATCTGGCACTATGCTGACACATAGGCGTTTGTAGCTCCGCCTTCTTTTGAAGAGTGCACAATCTCATTTGAATTTAAAGAGACAGTCACCAAAATGACACAATTAGGATCAAAGTCTAATGGGCAGAAAGAGCTATAAAACATTATTTGTGTGGTATTTTGAGCTGAAACTTCACACACATACACTCTAGGAATATCAGAGACTTAGGGTGCTTTCACACTTAGTTCAATTGCCTGGACCGTACCCAAGTTCGATTGTCCCCCCCTTGCCACCTTCTCAGTTGGTTTGTGTTCACACTGTCTTTTTTCCTTCTGAGCCCCGGTACGTTTGCGTCATCAAGCCGATGTTTTGTGTACGTCTGTTGCCAGGCGACGGACACGAAAGCAAAGCGCCAAAATGGAAAGACGTCCGCACATCACGGTCGTTTCGCTTTTACTGAACCTTTTGGTTTAGAGCATACAGAAAGTGGCTCGCGTCTATCTGCCGCAAAAAAAATATATAAACGTTCAGAACATCACGCGATGTCCAAGCTGTTTTTGGAGGACACATGCAGACATTATCACTGTGTTTGCTCTGGCTCAGTCGTGCTTGTCAGCACGTGATACTCAGACAGACACACACACACACACACACAAACAAACAAACATGAATGAACGTTATAAAAACTATAGTTTGCTGTACTGTTGACGGTTCAATTCCAGCTTTTGGTACGATTGCATTCATACTACAAGTGAACCGTACCAGAGTTCACATGAGCCGTACCCCAGACCACCTCTTTCAGGCGGACTCGGGTTCACGGGTGCGCACCCGAGTTCAGAAGACGTGTTCACACTAGCTAAACGTACTGTACTATGATGTCAAACGAACCCGGGTGCGGACCAAAAGTGCTAGTGTGAAAGCACCCTTATTTTACATCTTGTAAAAAGAGATATAATACAGGCATGTGATCAGCCGAGGACAAAAAAGGAAGACCACAGCGGAATGAACCGCAACTTTATTCAGCATATGTTTTATGCAGCGGATGCCCTTCCAGCTGCAACCCATCACTGGGAAACATCCATACACACTCACTTACGCACATACACTATAGACAATTTATGGCCCGTTTCCACTGAGTGGTACGGTACGCTTTTAAGGCCGTTTCCACTGTCTAAAAGCGTACAGAACCATTCCACGTTTTGGTCACCCTTTCGAAAGGGTCATTTGCTCGCGCAACAAGCAGAATGAAAACAAAGGACCCACCATGTTTAATACACAGCCGAGAGACAATACACCGAAATAATAAACATATAATAACGAGCCATGGTCGACCAGAGCTCAAACAAACCTTGTCGTCGTCTTGAACAGCCACAAAGCCAAGAAGAAGAGCAGTTTCTCCCCTGTGCCCGTAGTTTTTTTTATACGAGCCTGTCTAAAGTGCGAGCGCTTTCGCTTTCTCACGCGAACGTCAGTATTGGAAATAGCAAACTTCTTGAGAGATGATAATAACGTGCGCTTGTTTATAGACGTGTTTTTGAACCTGTTTCCTTTCAGAAACAGACAAGCGCGAGACTGACGCATGCAAACACAAAGGAGAAGCCGGAAAACACAAAGGAGCAAATTATGGTTTCAGCAAACATGAAGAAATGGATTATCATCAACACCTTCTGGACTATTATGAACTCGGCATGACAAAATTACTCTCTACCAGAGGTCACACATGTGCTGGTGAAGATTAAAGACACAGATGAGAGGTTTGCACTGACTGTGGGCTAGATTTCGTTTGTTTTTTAACCTAAATAAGGCATACATGTCTGTTGTGTGTAGTTTTTATGTAATTGGTAACATATCGGAGACTGTAAGGGGCTGTATGTGTTCATATATGCTGCATTTATTTATTTATTTTATACAAATCACGGACAGTAGGCCATTTCGCATCATTGATCTGCTGTTATAATCAGATCATGTTCATAGAGAGGTAATGATCATTTATACACCAGTATTTATGTGTATAATAAAGCATCTGTTTTGTGAGAAGTGCTTCTCGTATGATTTGTGAACGACCCATAAAGCTTTACTGTACACATTTCCTCGAGCGAGAATGATGTCGACTGAAACTTTCTGTCATACACCACGCTCACCAAAAGAGTACCCTTTAGCAGTGGAAACGCAAGCCTGATTAAGGTGACCCGTACCGTACTGTACCACTCAGTGGAAACGGGCCATTAGCTTACCCAATTCACCTACACTGCATGTGTTTGGACTGATGAGGGAAACTGGAGCACCTGGAGGAAACCCACGCGAACACAGGGAGAACATGCAAACTCCACACAGAAATGCCAACTGACCCAGCCGAGGCTTAAACCAGCAATCTTCTTGCTGTGAGTCGATCATGCTACACACTGCGCCACTGTGACGCCCTCATTATATAGAATAGATTTTTTGAGAGTATAGATTGAGAGTACTGAGAGAAAAAATTATATGAATTAGTCATGACAGCATATGTTTCTAGTTCATTGTAAATTAAAAAACTAAGTGTTTTATTATGT
The DNA here is from genome assembly GCA_903798035.1 of Danio albolineatus. Taxonomy (NCBI): domain Eukaryota; kingdom Metazoa; phylum Chordata; class Actinopteri; order Cypriniformes; family Danionidae; genus Danio; species Danio albolineatus. The sequence goes on from CAIGQQ010005185.1 coordinate 2,937,367, forward strand.
ACTAACTTAATTTGAAGCTACACAAGCTGTTTAAGTCAGTTTAACATAACACAAGTTCATGTCATGATTGCCAGTGATCTACGCAGAGGAAAATTACTGGTGAACTACAGACTGGTAATGAACTGCAAATCCCTACATTCTGCTTTGCACACACCGGCTTCCACTTCCACTGATTGCACTCTCACAGCTGTATCCCATTTTCTAAGATTGCTTGGACTATACAGTAAATATACCCTGCATGCTTGGTTCATTATAGAGTCTTTGATTGTACTGTCATGTTTGCACCAGAGCTTTGTCTTAGGATCGTTTATTTATTTGATACTTTGTTTTATGGATTGCGGTTTTATGTTTGACTACGCCTATTTTGATCATGATTTTGGATGCTTGTTTTGTAGTTTTTGCCTGTTTTTTTATTATGTTTTCACAAATAATTTCCCATTAAACTGCACATGGATACTACCTTTTGTCTTTGCCTCTTCCGCAGTTCGTGACAGTTCAATGGACCGAAGATTAATTTGACACAACTTACATAATTAAGGCAACCAGAATTTTTTTTTACAGTGCATAAAAAAAATAAAAAATAACTTTAACTTGTATTTAAGGTTTACAATGCAAGTCCAATTAGAATAGGTAAACAAATAAGTATTTTATTTAATATATTTACAAAAAAAACAAAATATTTCTATACAAACTGTATTGTAAATAAATTCCAAAAATATAATTATATAATATAATAATTAAATTTAAAAACTGAATAAACATTTATTGACACACATTTCAATAAGTAAATTAATAAACTCGATGGGCTGAAGAAATGCAGATTTCTGTGTGCCCAGATTCTCTGTGGGCCTAGACATGAGAAATATAATAGTGCATAAAATAAAATCAAATAAAATAAATAACTTTTTAACTTGTATTTAAGGTTTACAGCGCAAGGCCAATTAGAATAGGTAAACAAATCAAGTACTTTATTTACTAAAAAACAAAATATTTATATACATACTGTATTGTAAAAAAATAAAAAAATATATATGTTCATATTATTCAATAATTCTACTAAAAATTTATATCAAAACTGAATAAACATTTATTTGACACATTTCAATAAGTAAATTAATAAACTCGATGGGCTTAAGAAATGCAGATTTCTGTGTGCGCAGATTCTGTGTGGGCCTAGACATGAGAAATATAATAGTGCATAAAATAAAATAAGAAAATAACTTTAACTTGTATTTAAGGTCCAATTAGAATAGGTAAACAAATCAAATATTTTATTTACTAAAAACAGAAAATATTTCTATACAAACTGTATTGTAAAAAAATTCAAAAACTATTTGCATATTAGTCAATTCTACTAAAAATTAATATAGAAACTGAATAAACAGATTAATTGACACACATTTCAATAAGTAAATTAATGATGGGCTGAAGAAATGCAGCTTTCTGTGTGGGCAGATTCTGTGTGGGCCTAGACATGAGAAATATAATAGTGTGGAAGATTTATTTAATCCTATCTATTTAATCCTTTTCAAGTTAATATGTGATTTTACTTCTAAAATATACATATTCGTGTGTGATTTCATGTGTGAGGGTTAATAAATGATGACAGATCTTTAATTGTTAGCCGAACTACTCCTTTAACACTCTGTTGGCAAATAACATCATCTTAACAGTCATAAGTCTTCATAAAACTCATTCTAGCCATTGACACCTTTGGCCGCAGTTAATAACTGCTCACATTTAAACATTTAACCTGATTTGGGGTCATGGCGTTGAAGTGTCCAAACCAAAATTCAATTAATATCGCTGTGTAACTGCAAATAAATCTCTCCGTCAGGCCCCTGAAGCTTTGTGAGGGGCCGTAATGGAGAAAATGCTGTGGTTGACTATAAATAATACTTCTGTGCTGAAGGGGAAACATAAACCACATACTCACACCTGCTCACTTTCCTGTGTGTGGGGTGTTCATGCTAATATGCTCTGTGAGGGAGGTTAAGTTGGTGCGTAGAAGAAAATAAACCTATTTTTCTATAGAGCAGATCAGCTTAAAGACGAAAACGCATCATTCTTCCATATAGTAGCTCAAAAGGCATAGTGCATTCTTGATGAAATTGTTTATGTATCCACTTTGACTCAGAGGTTACTCCTAAAATGGTTTATGAGGAGCAAAAGACACAAATGAGCAGAAGAAAAAAGATATTGTGCAAAGGTTTAAATGATTAAATAATTTCATAATATAGATTGTCCAAACCAGGCTCATTCTGATTATGACCGCTATATACATTTATGCAGAGCGGCAAATATGCCCAGGAGGTAAGTTTTTGTGCAGTTTTTGTTTTCTCAAATCCACCAGATGCAGACGAGTATGTTTTTTGAGATCTCAAATTTCTCTCGCAAGTGCTATTCGCATCTGCTGTTCTCGTGTAAATCCACCAGAGGGCAATGTTGACAGACTGACTGACCGATACCCCACCCACCCCCTTACTTTAACCCAACCGATCGTGTTTTTAAAAGCACTGATTGACCTAGCGCTCACCCACTTCCCTAAACCCAACCGACAGTGTTTTCAAAAGCAATCCAGAAAAAGAAAAGCCCTCGCAGCAGCCTGATTTTTACCACATTTTCAGATTTTACCACATTCTCACCATGTTATTTACTTGTTTGTTTTATTGTTTGTCTTTTGTTTTTGTCTTACCCGCTTTCTGGAAAATCATACCACCTCGTAGCGTCCATTTTGAAGACGAAATGCAGCCATACATACTTCTGGCTACATAATTCATGATCTCCAGAAATGTATATAGGGCTACGTTTGCAGAATGAGCCTATGTTGAGAATGTCTCAGGGCTTCTGGTCATAACCAGAATAGCAAAGTCCACTAAAGGAGGTTGAGCGTTTTCATATATGGCTCCTAAACTCTGGAATAGCCTTCCTGCTAATGTCCGAGTCTCAACCACACTCTCTCAGTTTAAAACTAGATTAAAGACCTATCTTTTTAGTAAAGAATACACACAAGGCATCACATAATGGTATCATGCATGAGTGGCCTTAACAAAGTAAAGTTTATTAATAAACTAACTTCATAAGGGGTCACGTGCTTATGATTGACTGTGGCTGGTCCCGCATTTGCTAATCATGATTCACCAATCAGATGATTCCTAACTTACTATAAATAACCAGAGCATCTTACCTTAGCCATATTCCTCTTGAAGAATCCCCCTTCCACCCCTACTCCTCCCCTTTTCCTTGATAGGGTGGCACACCGGCCCAGTGGTTAGCACTGTTGCCTAACAACAAGAATGTCACCGGTTCAGAGTTTTACCTGGCCAGTTGACAATTCTGTGTGGAGTTAACATGTTCTCCTCATGCTCGCGTGGGTTTCCCCCAGGCTCTCTGGTTTCCTCACACAAGCCAAAGACATGCTAAATAGGTAAACTGACCAAATAAAATCAGCATCATAGATGAGCTCTTAATCAGCAGTTTATCTCTCATAGCAATCTCTAATCTGCCACTCGCCAAAAATTAGTAGGGGAGTTCTCGAGACCTACCTGAGCTCAAACTCCCATCTCACCCTGCAAACAGAAGGGAGCCCTGGCCTCGAGGATCCTTTGAGCTCATGGCTCTCTCCCAGGGCAGCATGCCAAACATGCTTTATAACCAATCACCAGCTAAGTGTGAACTCTTGAAAGTTATTAGTAACTAATACATTTATTATTAACTAATAAATTTTTAGTAACTAATAACCTTACATTTCTGTACATCCTTACATTTAGATTTTAATACAATAAATAAATAAATAAATAAATACAGTCATTAAATAAAATTATGTAGCTCCTAGTCAACTATAATTCAGGCTCAACATTGTGTATCTTGCAATGTTACTATTGCGGATGCACACATTGCAATATTGATGCTGAAACCATTCTGCAGCTTTACTACATAACCCTGAATCCAAAAGCATTCACCTCAGTGCTATTTTTCTAGTAACAAATACCCTTTATAAATGAGTTTGAACAAATGCTAAATGACAAATTGCGCATTATCAGCTCTCTTTTGGCCAGATTCGGTTCTCTCCAGTCTCCAAACAAGGGCTGCACGATACTGGACAAAAACTGACATTGCAATATTTAGTTTGTCTGCTATATATATTACGATTTATATATAATTTCACAAGATGACTTTATTTGGAATTAATTCATCATTTTACATTGATTGGGATGACTTTGTAGAGGAGTATCTGCGTAAAATACAATACAATTGAACAAATACAAATTAATTTGATGGTTTTCTGTGGAATCTAACAGTACTGAAGCACAGTAATCTAATAATAATAAATAAAATAACACTGTATTAATGTAGAGGCTTCATTGTATACATAATTAAATGCAATTCAAGAGTTCACACTTTGATATTGCTTGACGCTATTAGCAGGTTTGGCATGCTGTCCAGAGAAGAACCCTGAGCTTGGAGATAATTGAGCCCAATTCGGTTGGAGATCAGGTAGGTCTCGAGAGCCTCCGCTGGTAAAAGGAGTAAAAGGAGGGGATGGGGTGGAAGAGGGGATTCTTCCAAAATGAATATAAGGCATTAGGGTGAAATAAATCTATTTACTGTAGGCTTGGACCAATCTGATTGGATTATTGCTGATTATGGATGAGAGACCAGCCGCAATCAAATCACATGCTCCTCTCAAAATTAGTTTGTAAAACTTAATCTAAATTTGGTTTATGTACATTTAAACTAATCTGCCACTTTATTAGGTACACCTGTCCAACTGCTCGTTAACGCAAGTTTCTAATCAGCCAATCACATGGCAGCAACTCAATGCATTTAGGCATGTAGACATGGTCATGACGATCTGCTGCTGTTCAAACCGAGCATCAGAATGTGGAAGAAAGGTGATTTAAGTGACTTTGAATGTGGCATGGTTGTTGGTGCCAGATGGGCTGGTCTGAGTATTTCAGAAACTGCTGATCTACTGGGAATTTCACGCACAACCATCTCTAGGGTTTACAGAGAATAGTCTAAAAAATATAAAATATGCAGTGAGCGGCAGTTCTGTGGGCACAAATGCCTTGTTGATGCGAGAGGTCAGAGGAGAATGGCCAGACTGCTTACAGCTGATAGAAAGGCAACAGTAACTCAAAGCATCTCTGAATACGCACAACACCTCCAACCTTGAGGCAGATGGGCTACAGCAGCATAAGGCCACACCAGGTGCCACTCCTGTCTGCTAAAAACAGAAAACGGAGGCTACAATTCACACAGGCTCACCTAAATTTGACAATAGAAGATTGGAGAAACGTTGCCTGGTCTGATGAGTCTCGATTTCTGCTGCGACATTCAGATGGTGGGGTCAGAATTTGCCATCAACATGAAATCATGGATCCATCCTGCCTTGTATTAACAGTTCAGGCTGGTGGTGGTGTAAATGGTGTGGGGGATATTTTTTGGCACACTATGGGCTCATTAGTACCAACTGAGCATCAAGTCAACACCACAGACTACCTAAGTATTGTTGCTGACCATGTCATAAAGCGTGAATCATCTTAGTCTGGTTTCTTGAACATGACAATGAGTTCACTGTACTCAAACGGCCTCCACAGTCACCAGAACTCAATCCAGTAGAGCACCTTTGGGATGTGGTGGCACGGGAGATTCGCATCATGGATGTGCAGCCAACAAATCTGCAGCAACTGCGGGATGCTATCATGTCAATACGGACCAAAATCTCTAAGGAACATTTCCAGTACCTTGTTGAATCTATGCTACGAAGGATTAAGGCAGTTCTGAAGGCAAAAAGGGGTCCTATCCAGTCCTAGTAAGGTGTACCTAATAAAGTGGCCGGTGAGTGTATAACCACTTGGTTTAATTCTGCTTAAATCTTAAACAGTCGCTGCTCTTAAAAACACACGCAAATGAAAATCTTTATTTAAAAAATAATTGTATTTTAGAGTTAAACTTTGCAATGCCACCCTAAAAACAAAATCACGTTCTGAACTGTGGTGTTGATCAACGATAATCCCAACTTGATCCTGCGGTGTGACTACAGCAGTTTCACTCATTGCTCTATCGATGCTCAAATGATGTATTGTGCAGCCCTACCCCAAACTACCCACTAACCAGCCCTTCTCCAGTCCTCCGACTCCCACAGTTCGATGGGAATGTGCCGAACACATCAATCAAGCTCTCTTCCTGGATCAGCTCTCCGAATTTCACACGATGTTTCCCCACGGCTCTGATCAGCCTTTGTGTCTCTTCTTCCAGACCTTCGTTCCTTCCTCTAAATGCGGATACTTGATCCTCTTCAACCCCACGAAACGTCCCGGTGTGGAGAATGAAGCGAGGCGTCTGTTTGCACCAAACCTGAGCTTTCTGGCATGCGAGCGCGGTCAGAGCGGATCAGCGGGCGTGCGGCTGTGCAGATTAGACGGGCCGATTAGAAGAGCTGAGAGCGTTCTGTGTGAGTCGAGTTTCAGTGGAGACGGGAAGAGAATCACTGAGGAAAACCAACCTGAGGGGAGCTGTACTGCACTCCTGCTGTCAACACTGAGCAACCTGATCTGTCCTGTGTGTTCAGACAGGGTGTGCGTGTGTGTGTCTTTGTGTGTATGTGTGCATGTGTCTATGGCTGTGTGTGTGCATGTGCTTGTGTATGTGTGCTTGTGTGTGTAGGTGTATCTTTGTGTGAGTGTGTGTGTTCGGGTACATGTGTATCTGTGCGTGTGTGTGCGCGTGTGTATGTGTGTGAGTGCATGTGTCTAAGTCTGTGTGCGTGTCTGAGAGTGTCTTTGCGTGTATATGTGCATGTGTCTATGCCTGTGTGTGTGCGCATGTGCACGCGCGTGTGAGTATAGGTGTAAGTGTGTCTTTGTGTGACTGTGTGTGTATATGTGTATCTTTGTGTGTGTGCGTGTGTGTGTATGTGTGTGAGTGCATGTGTCTATGTCTGTGTGCGTGTCTGTGTGTGTGTGTGTACAGTATCTTTGCGTGTATGTGTATGTGTATGTGTCTTTGTGTGTGTGTGTGTGTGTGTGTGCATGTGTCTATGTCTGTGTGTATATGTATATTTGTGTGCGTTTATGTGTGTGTGTGTGTGTGTGTGTGTGTGCGTGCATGTGTCCAAGTCTATGTGCTTCTGTGTGTGTGTGCGCATGCGTCTAAGTCTGTGTGTATGTGTGTCTTTGTGTTTGTATATGTGTGTGTGTGCATGTGTCTATGTCTGTGTGCCTGTGTGTGTGTGTGTATGTATGCGTCTAAGTCTGTGTGTGTGTGTGTCTTTGTGTGTGTATATATGCGTGTGTGTGTGTGTGTGTGTGTGTGTGTGTATGTGCCTGTGTGTGTGTGTGTGTGTATGTATGCGTGTCTTTGCGTTTGTGTGGATGTGTCTATGCTGTGTGTGTTTGCACGTGCTTGTGTGTGTGTGTGTGTGTGTGTGCGCATGTATCTGTCTGTGTGTATGTGTCTTTGTGTGTGTGCCTGTGTGTGTATATGCATGTGTGTCTTTATGTGTATGCGCATGTGTCAGTGCCTGTGTGTGTGTGTGTTTGTGTGCATGTCTATGTCTGTGTGCCAATCTGTGTCTTTGTGAATGTGTGTGTGTCTGTATGTGCCTATGCCCGTGTGTGTGCGCGTGTCTTTTTGTGTGAGTGCATGTGTTTATGTGCCGGTCTGTGTACCGGTGTGTGTGTTTGCTTAAATGTGTGCATGTTTAAGCCTGTGTGTTTTCATTTGTGCATGTGCGTACAGTATGTTTGTGAGAGCCTGTGTCTACATATGTGTCCATGTCTGTGTGTATGTGTGTGCATGTGTGTGTCAAATGTCTGAGTGTGCGTGTCTGTCTCTCAGTGTGTGTAATTAATATATATGTTTTTGTGTGTCTGTGTCTTTGTGTGTGTCTGTCCTTATGCGTGTGTGTGTGTGTGCCAGAGCGGGGCACTTGGAGTTTAATGGATTTAAGGTCTGTCTCGGCGAGTATTCCTCTCTTGGGATGGTTTGGTTTTTGGGGAGGGGTTTATTAGCAGAAGCAGTGCTCAACTTTACTCACTCGACACTCTTCAGCTTTTCAACAGGAGGAGCCGGCGGAGGATGGTAATACCAGGGAGAAAATAAAGAAACTCTGTGATCTGACTAGCTCTCAGTTACATGACAACAACAACAAGTGCAGCACCCTGAAATGCACTGAAGCTGAGGTTATGATAATGTTTCTTCCTCAAATAGCCGAGTGTTAGACAGGCTGACTCATAGTATCAGTGAGATAGTTTGAACGATTCATTCATTCATTCATTCATTCATTCATTTTCTTTTCAGCTTAGTACTCTTTATTTAACAGGGGTCGCCACAGAGGAATGAACCATCAACTATTTCAGCATACGTTTTATGCAGCGGATGCCCTTCCAGTTGCAACCCATGACTGGAAAACACCCTTACGCTCTCATTCACACACACACACATACATTATGGGCAATTTAGTTTGTTCAATTCACCTATAGCGCATGCGTTTGGACTGTGGGTGAAACCGGAGCAGCCGGATGAAATTCTAGATCACATTTTACTGAAAGCCCCACTGTTGGAGGAACAGACTACTTCATCGCAAGGTGAAGCTGACTGTATTTGAAATGCTTCAAATTGTGAACAGCTTGTGGGTTGGTGAACTCAGGCTTTGGAGCAGTTTTCCCAAATAACACTGGTGGGAAATGGGAGAGGAGACTCTGGCAGGCCTGCTGAAAGGCCTCTGACAGACGTGAGTGCAGAGGAAAGAATTTTCCCCCCAAAAAATCTGGCACTTCTTTCGCCTATTGGTCCACAACGTTTCTGACTGAGTGACTGACTCTCATATACCAGGTGCTGGAGAACTAGAATGGCTAATGCACCTGGAGCTTTTTTACAACAAAGACATGATTGCTGGAGTCCAACTGCATGTCTGAAACACACAACAGGGTTTCTGCAGGTTTGAAGTAAAATTTAAGACTTTAAGACCTTTTTAAGACCATTATGAAGGAAATTTCCAACTTTTTGGTGACACAGTGGCGCAGTGGGTAGCACTATCACCTCACAGCAAGAAGGTCGCAGGTTCGAACCTCGGCTGTGTCGGTTGGCTTTTTGTGTGGAGCTTACATGTTCTCCCTGTGTTCCCGTGGGTTTTCTTCGGGTTTCCCTCACAAGTCCAAACACATGTGGAACAGGTGAATTGGGTAAGCTAAATTGTCTGTAGTGTATGTGTGTGAATGAGAGTGTATGGGTGTTTCCTATTGATGGGTTGCCACCTTGAAGGGCATCCGCTGAATAAAACCTGTGCTGGATAATTTGGTGGTTCATTCCGCTGTGATGATCCCAGATTAATAAAGGGACTAAACGGAAAAGAAAATGAATGAATATTTGTGTGTATGTGTGTGTGTGCACTGGTGTTGGTGGTTTACAAGGACAGATGTTTTTGTATAATGATATTGGTATGACCTAGTTGTATAGTTGCATGAATTTAAGAGTGTTATCTTTCCATTTCTAAAGATGTTTTGTTACTATAATATTAGGTCCCACTTTGTATTAAGTGCCCTTAACTACTATGTTCTTGCATCAAAAAATAAACACAATGTACTTACTGTGTTCATAATGTATTTGAGAACACTTGTGGTGCTCTTGAGTTGGGATAGGGGTAGGGTTAAGGACAAGTTTGGCGGTATCAGTAGGTTTAAGGGTGGGTTAAGGTGTAAGGCAGGGCTATTCAATTAGTTTGTCATGGGGGCCAGTTCATGAAAAGCATCACAAAACGAAGGGCCGGAGAGATATGACTTGCAATATAAGTGATGACACAACTGCCCAATTGTTGTATTTTGCTCCTTAAGTCACCCACGTTTGGCCTTAATACGTTGTATTTTGAAACTACATAACATCACTGCATTGTACAATGTGGCTTTTTTAACAAACATTCAAATGTTGTATTTCGAAGCACAACAAAAGCAGTGTGTTGCTCAAGTCGGCTTGGGCTACATTCAGACACATTCATATGTTGTTTTGAACTGCATAACAATTAGGGATGCAACAATTATATATTTTGGTTGTACGATTATAGTCTGAAGAATAATTATGGTTTCACTGTTATTACATCTAATGTAAATTTAAACTTTATATTAGCTAAGTATTTAGATTCACTTTTGTCATCTGCGGTCATTCATTCATTCATTCATTCATTTTCTTTTCGGTTTAGTCCCTTTTATTAATCCGGGGTCGCCACAGCGGAATGAACCGCCAACTTATCCAGCATTTGTTTTACGCAGCGGATGCCCTTCCAGCCACAACCCATCTCTGGGAAACACATTCATACATTCTCATTCACACACATACACTATGGACAATTTTAGCTTACCCAATTCACCTGTACCGCATGTCTTTGGACTGTGGGGGAAACCGGAGCACCCGTAGGAAACCCACGCAACCACGGGGAGAATATGCAAACTCCACACAGAAATGCCAACTGGCCCAGCCGGGGATCGAACCAGCGACCTTCTTGCTGTGAGGCGATCGTGCTAACCACTAGGCCACTGTGGCGCCCCATCTGCGGTCATACATACATAATAATTTTAATGATTTGTCTGACATATTTTTTGTTTACATTGCACTGAAAGGCACGCACAACTCTCACCGCTACAGCGTGAGATGTTTTCAGCGCGTTGATCGCTTGCCCGCGCATATTGGCATATTCTTACATTGAAAATAACAAACTTGCACGTGGAAAAGACATGATATGGGAACATAGTTCTATAGTTAATCCAGTGTGCGTGCGTATTAGCCTCGGTGTACAAGCTGGGAACTTTAAACTAGCGCACAGTCTGCAATAACTTTGTTTAATTGCAGCAGTTTCATTCTGTGCAACAGAAATGTTGCGTACAGAGAAGCATTAACGACTAATTAACCGTGACGAATTAAAGCACGGTTAATATTGAAATCTGCTAATCGTTGCATCCCTATTAACGATATCAGTGCATTGTACAAAAGGTCTTTTCTACAAACACATCCAAATGTTTTCGGATGCCCGCTCCACTCACTTAACGTCAGGTGACTCACTGCACAGCCTTCGTGCTGTATTGAACAGACGCACGTCACTTCATAACTATAGCAGCCATTTTTCGACTAAACTAAATTTATTTTATGTCTTGGTCACACTAATTAGAGGGCCAGACCAAATTTCCTCGGGGGCCGGGTTCGGCCCATGGGCCACCAATTGAATAGTCCTGGTGTAAGGGATGGTCAACAGTGTATTGACAAATGTAATTACAGAAAGTAATTACAGATGCAATTACATACAGGTATTTAATCAAGCATAAGTACAATGTAAAAACATGTATTCACACAATAAGTATATCGTAACAAATTATTAATTTCGGTGTAAGTACATATTAGTTAAGGCCACTTGATATAAAGTGAGACCTAATATTATTTTAATGAATATATCCGTTTAATAAATCTGTTTTGTTCAAATGCACTAATATATATTACCCATATTCACTGAGAAATGGATAAAAATAATCATTTTTTGTTTTTAAAATGGGGTGTACTCAATTATGCTGAGTACTGTACAACAACTAATTTCAGTGAGTTAAAGACTTTAAGACCCCGGGGACTACCAGCACAAACTCACACACACACACACAAACACACGTCAGTATTGGTGGTTTACAAGGACTCTCCATTGGCGTTATGTATTTTATATATTAAAAAAACGCTTGATATATATGGCCCTTCCCCACCCCTACCCATAAACCCAACCCTCATAGGTTAAAAATGTCAAAAGACCTCATTAAGTATGATTTAGAAAAAATTTAAACATCAGGCATGTCCTCATAAACAACCGTAATAGAGTACCCATATCACTATACAAAAAAACTGTCCTTGTAAACCACGAACTCCACACATCCACACAAATATCCATTCTTTTTTCTTTTCGGCTTAGCCCCTTTATTAATCCGGGGTCGTCACAGCGGAATGAACCGCCAACTTATCCAGCATATGCTTTACGCAGCGGATTCCCTTACTCACTGAAAAACACCCATACACACTCATTCACACACATACACTACGGACAATTTAGCCTACCCAATTTACCTGTACCGCATGTCTTTGGACTGCACGGGAAACCGAAGCACCCTGAGGAAACCCACGTGAACACAACATACAAACTCCACACAGAAACGTCAACTGACCCAGCCGGGACTCGAACCAGCGACAAACTACTTAAATGTTTTCAGACTATTAATAACATTAATAAAAACTAGACAGAGTAAAGATTTAGGTGCTGTAACACTAATTGAAAACATATACAACTGAACAACGTGAACTATGAGCTATAATACAGCCAGCTGTTAATCAGCTGATTTATTCAACCATCACACACTTTAGCCTTTCATCACACAACAGCATTTCACATCAGCAATAAAACCTCTTTGCTTATAGAAACGTTGATTTAAGTTGATTTATTGGTTGATTTTGTTCATTGTTAGCTGACGTACGTTGATTCATTTGACTGTATTTAAAGAGCCCCTATTATGGGTTTTTGAAAATGAGCTTGCATGCAGTGTGTAACACAGCTCTAAGTGAAGTGAAGTGTCCAGCTAAGGCTTAAATCTGAAAGTGCACAGTGTTTAAAACTATTGATTCATCCATAAAAGAGTCGACTCAGTTTCTCAAACGAATCGCCGTGCTTGCGAGTCTTTAGCCGTTTCGGCATGACGTGAACACGAAACATAAGCCCCGCCCATTTGTGCACGCGCAGCCCTGGGAGATTCGAAACCCCCAACCCCGCCCACAAACAACAGCGGCGAGCAAAGGTTGCCTGATTGGGCGGTTTTAAATTTGATTGTGCAGGTAAAAACCTTTTGGACTGGAATCAGTCAGCTACATTTGGCAGCACAGAGAAGAGCACTGTGCTCGGCTGGATATTTTTGGAAGTGTGCAGATGAACCAGAGATGAGACTTTGAAGAGTCAGTGGTTGAGGTTTATTTCTGCAGAAATGCCTCAGCATTATAGCCCTCGCTATCCAACAAGTGAGCGCGTGCGATTAAAACGGTTGCCTCATTGTTTTCTCTAGCTTGTAAATGATGTATTTTATTGTGTTTTGTAACTTGTAACCGCTTGTAGTGTATCTGGCTAACTTGTATTCTCATAATTGCGTCTAAAAGCACGTTGTAAACGCAACGCATGCCGATTTGTTTACGGATTAAAATGCGTTTGTGAGCTTGCGTTTCACTGCTGTTTGTCGTTGCTATGGCTACATCAGCTCTCCTACACACGTGCAGCGGTCCTGTTTCATAATGGTTCAGCTTTTGCCGCTGTGTGCATTAATACTGAATGTGTGTCACTGTTTTTACTTCTGGTTAACAATAGAGTAATATGCTGGGAGACCAGGGGGTTAGTTTCGGGGGTGAGGTGTCTGAAATATGGGCGACTGCCGATAAAAACGAGTGTTGGCAGATATGCTCACGCACACACTATGACTACTTCAATATTGATAAGCCGTGGTGGGCATTCTCTCGCGCTGAATGATGTCGACCAATCGCAACAGACTGGGTCATCGGTCCAATCAGCGCAGTTTAGCATCGCGCTAAGGAGGGGTTTTGGAACAAATGAATCGCTGAATGATTCATATAGGAGTCTATGGGATAATGAGCTAAAAATGAATGCATATTATAAGACAATGAAAGTGTTTTTTGACCATGCATGCATATAAGCCTGCTGTTGGAGACCCCCAAAACCAAAATATGACCCCTTTTAACGTATAATAGGAGCTCTTTAACTTTGCACATTCATAAGTCTATCAGATTGTATTATTTGCATTCAGCATTGCTCTAAACCAACAAACAAACCTGCAATGCTCTTTTAGGTCACGACCCTCCATTTGCAAACACCGCAATCTGTTATCATAATCTCACACTCGGATTCTCTCGAGTCCCTCGTCTTCCCTTCAGGACTGCTTAAGATTCAAGAGTTGTCAAGTCCATAAATCAAGTGTTTCATAGCAACGTTTATGACTCCATGTATCTCTTTGATGTCTTCATCTTCTTAGCAAGCGAAAGCTCAGCTGTTTTGCCCTTTAATGCATTTAATCGCGCTGGTAAACGCCGGTGAAACTCCTGTTGGAACGTGCAGCTTCTCTGCTGAAATACAACCAGGGAGAGAGCAAGTATTCTGCTGGCCTGCTCGCGTACGTTAATATTGCCGTGCATATTTTCCAGCCCCTTGGGTGTTTCTTTGCCAGGACTATGGATTTTTTTTCTATCGCCAAAAGCAATCCGCATATTTTGCTAAAGAAACGCCCCTAGAAACCATCTGCAGGATTTTCATATTGCGAGGCAGGAAGTTTTGTCTAAGCGTACTGCATTATTGGATTTGTAGTTTGCCCTTTGAAATGAAGATGCAATTACCCAGAAATCCCAGGGTTTGTGTGTTCATGTGAGTGGACATACACAGTCCTGCAAGCCAACCCAAACAATTTATGGAATTTCCAGTTGTACGCTACTCTAGTTTGCGGCTGATTACTCTCAACCCAGACTCAAAATCCCCTTGAACCCTTTTGCTTGGTTCAACTGACTCTTTTTCTTTTTTTTTGCTTTGACTTTGTGCACTTTGACTATTACATAACTTGAAGATGAGAAGACCACCGGCATGCTTGACATCTAGATTTTTTCCATATGCCAGTATCTGGGAATGCAAGTAACCCAAACCACTTCTTTATGGGGAATTGAAAACAAAAGAAAAGGTTGGTGGGTATTTACAAGCCAGGGTCTCTCTCTTTTTCTGTGTGTGCGTTTGTGTGTGTAAATTGACCAACTCGGGGAACTACAGTATAATAATTGTCGCTTTGTTGGAAAACAGATCAAGGTCCCATAATGCAAGTTGAAAGTGTAAAAAAAATGTTAAACAAAACCTACCAATTTTTATTTATTTTTTAAGTCCAGGGGCGCCATGGTGGCGTAGTGGGTAGCACGGTCGCCTCACGGCAAAGAAGGTCACTGGTTCGAGCTTCGGCTGGGTCAGTTGGCATTTCTGTGTGGAGTTTGGGTAGGCTAAATTGTCCGTAGTGAATGAGTGTGTCTGGATGTTTCCTAGAGATGGGTTGCAGCTGGAAGGGCATCCGCTGCATAAAATAAATGCTGAATAAGTTGGTGGTTCATTCCGCTGTGGCGACCCCAGATTAATAAAGGGACTAAGCCGAAAAGAAAAATCAACGAATGGATGAACGTTTAAGTCCAGGTCGTCACGGTGACACAGTGAGCAGCACGATCGCCTCACGCCAAGATAGTCGCTGGTTCAAGCTTTAGCTGGGTCAGTTTGCATTTCTGTGTGGAGTTTGCATGTTCTCCCCGTGTTGGCGTGGGTTTCCTCCAGGTGCTCTGGTTTCACCAAAGTACAAAGAGGTGCTATAGATGAATTGGGTAAGCTAAATTGTCCGTAGTGTATGTGTGTGAATGAGTGTGTATGAATGGTTCCCAGTGATGGGTTGCAGTTGCATAAAACATATGCTGAATAAGTTGCCGGTTCATTCCGCTGTGGCGACCCCAGATTAATAAAGCGACTAAGCCGAAAAGAAAATGAATGAATGTTTAAAAAAAAAGGATGTAAGGATTTCACCAGAGTGGATTTTTGGTTTCTTTCCTTGTGCTAAAGATTTTTTAGCATAGGGGTAAAGTAGTCGTCCACCTTCACAATCTGTAAGGTTGCAATATGTAATTGAATAATAATAATGGTTGGTTCCTTTACTTGAAAGCTCAGTATCATAATTTGCTTTGTTTACAGAGTTAGAGGTTTACTGTCTCATTATTTTTCACACCTTAAAGTTTACTTTGATTGTTCAATATTCATGCTTTACCATTGCACACACTTTGTAGCATTTTATTCATGAAGTTTAAGAGTCTCTTGAACGCTTATATTTTTTTAATATAACGAGATGAAACATTTTGTTAAAAAAAAAATTTACTATTAAAACTTTTTGCCTTAGTAACGTTGGTAAATTAAAATAAAGTTATTGAATAACAGAAAATCCTAATATTCCTAAATGGATTGTTAAAAATATTCAATAATTATCGATACCGAATGATATAAAACATGATGAACGTGATTTTTTATTTTTTTTTTGCTGTATCACTCAATGACGATCTGTTCATTAGCTACCCGCAGGGGAGTTCTCCAGATCTAAGTTCTCGAGGATCTTATGAGCTCAGGGCTCACTCCCGGGACAGCATGCCAAACAAGCTTTATAACCAATCATCAGCTAAGTGTGACCTCTTGAAAAAAAAACTCCCAAGATCATGTGATTGGATAACTGAACAAATCTGAAATAGTGGTTTAGTCATTCTGAAATGCCAAATTCAGTCATCCGAATGAATAAGTAATAATAATCTCTATATCCATCCAACAGGTATGCTATTGCATGCATCTTCTGCACCCTTTGCAGCTTATTTATTAGGATGGAAAACTTAGAAAACTCTTCATTTGCAGAAGTTTCCTAGGAAATTACCAATCTGTACTTTTGAGCATTCTGCCTATATTGTGCATAAATTACATTTAAAACTGGCTGAGATGAGAACTACTATTCTAGCGTGGTGGGAAGAAGTGAATTAGATGTTAAACAGGCCATTCATTTTCAAGCAAATGAAACTGACTGCAGAAATTGACCACTTTTCCCACTTTCACCCATCATTTGACAGAATTAAATCCCTGTAGAGCTCAGAAGTGAACTACGGTGACCTCTGAATCAATGGTGCTTGCCACACTTGACACGGTTAAGCCTGCCGCATTTCAGCGCAGCGATCGTCTCACCTTGGATGGTTTGGCAGAATTGTTCTCTGCCGTCTGCAGCGGGAGCAGGTCCGTCTGGTGAAGAATGCTTTTCCCGGATCACTCGGTGTTCCAAGCCAGAGAAGGAATCTGCGGCCTGGCCCACTGGCTCGATGAACAGTCTTTCCTCTGCAGTCTGAACCAGGCCAGTCTGGGAGAAAACACATGAGGTGGAACAATCAATAACGGCAAGCAAGAAAAACGATCTTTGGTTCTCAACTCTGGTTCTTATTAGAACTACACAGTAAGATATAGAAAAGTCATGTTTTTCAAAGTCATAAACAGTAACAATATGTTATTCATTATGCATATATATTCAATACATATATATTGTCGTCATTTAGATTTGTTTCCTTTTATCGGAAAATGAAAAACAGTGACTGAAAAAATAAATAAATAAATAAAAATAAAATAAAATAAAATTATATATATATATTTTTTTATTTAATTTGTATATACAGTTGAAGTCAGAATTATTATCTCCCTGTTTATTTTTCCCCATTTTCTCTTTAACGAGAAGATTTTTTCAACATTTCTAAACATAATAGTTTTAATTACTCACTTCTAATAACTGATTTATTTTATCTTTGCCCTGATGACAGTAAATAATATTTGACTAGATATTTTTCAAGATAGTATCAAGCTTAAAGTGACATTTAAAGGATTAACTCGGTTAATTAGGCAATTAGGATTAGGACAATTAGTTTAATCATTGAATATCAATGGTTTGTTCTGCAGACAATCGAAAACAAATATTGCTTAAAGGAGGGTAATAATTTTGACCTTAAAATGTTTATTAAAAATTAAAAACTGCTTTTATTCTAGCCGAAATAACAAATAAGACTTTCTCCAAAGAAAAAATATTATAGGAAATACTGTGATAAATTCCTTGCTCTGGTCAGTGCCAGTGGTGTAGTGGTCGTCAACACATGCACTCCGGTGCTTGTGGCGACCTGAGTTCGATTCCACCTCGTGGTCCTATGCTGATCTTTCCCCTCTCTCTGCTCCTCATGCTTTCCTGTCAATTCTTTCTACTGTCCTATCTAATAAAGGTGAAAAAAACCCCAAAAAAAATATATAAAAAAAAAATTCTTGCTTTGTTAAAAATCATTTGTGAAATATTTAAATATATACATTTAATATATAAATATATATATATACATATAGATGTGGCGTGTTACGAGATCTCGTGAAGAAAGAGAGAGCAACATCCGCCACGTAACCAATATAAAATAATACTGCTGCATACATCACGAGCAGAAATCACAACATGGACATTACATCAAGATGCCTACTGGTTTAAAAAGGCCTAGATTAAAAGAAAATGGCTTTTTTGCCATAAACTACATCAAAACAACTTGTCAAAAAGAAAATAAAAAAAATGAAACCATGCGAACAGAATAAATAAAGGAATGGAGAAAAGAACACTTTTTTTTATTCTCAGCTGTCAGTCAGCACCCGCTCTTTTTTTCCTGGTCATTGCGCCTTTTGCCGTGTTCAGTGTAAATGCAGTCAATCGGATACGAGTCACCTTTAAAAGATGATAAACGTAAGCAGGTCATCAAAAAAAAAAAAAATTCGAACACTGTCACAAAATCCAAATTGACAATCAAGATCTGCAATGTAAATTCTCTGAACTTCTATAGGAGAAAAGACAGTCAGTATAGTTTGCTTTATAAAAATCTATTTTGCATTCATATATTAGCAAAATATTTGAATTCTAAGAGTTTTATTGACATTAAGGATTTCTTTAAAATAGAGTAAAAATCTCGTCTTGTTCTTGTGAACCCAATTCAATTCAATACATCTTTATTTGTATAGCGCTTTTACAATGTAGATTGTGTCAAAGCAGCTTCACATGCATTATAAATAAAATTGAAACAGAGTCAGTCCAGTTTTCAGTGTTGAAGTTCAGTTTAGTTTATTTCAGTGTGGTTTAATAATCACTGCTGAGAGTCCAAACACTGAAGAGTAATCTATCGATGCGCAGCTCTACAAGTCCCGAACCATGCAAGCCAGAGGCGACAGCGGCGAGGAAAAAACTTCACCAATTGGTGAAAGTGAAGAATTAAAAAACCTCGAGAGAAACCAGGTTCAGCTGGGCACGACCATTTCTCCTATGGCCAGACGTCTTGTGCAGAGCTGCAGTCTATGGCGCCGGGGCTGGAGAACGCTGGACATCCATCACGGAGAGACCACAGGTGGTGACCAATCTCGTGTCTCGCCTCATGGAGTAGGCGTCTCATCACACCCCTAATATACATTTAAATATTTCAGCTTAGTCCCTTTATTCATCAGTCAGGGACTGCCACAGCGGAATGAACCGCCAGCATATCCAGCATATGGTTTACACAGCGGACGCCCTTCCAGCCACAACCCATTACTGGAAAACACCCATACACGCTTATTCACACACATGCACTACGGCCAGGTCGTAACAGTGGTGCAGTGGTTAGCACGATCACCTCACAGCAGGCAGGTTGCTGGTTTGAGCCCTAAACTGTGTGGAGTTTGCATGTTCTCCCCGTGTTTGCGTGGGTTTCCTCCGGGTGCTCCGGTTTGCCACACAAGTCCAAAGACATGCAGTATAGGTGAATTAGGTAAACGAAACTGGCCATAGTATGTATGTGAATGAGTGTGTTTCAATTGATGGTCAACAGTAAAAATGACACATTTTACCTCTTCCCAACAGGGAAAACCAGCAACAATCAAGAATGAATGATTATGTGGTGTGATGGCTTTGCAATCAAAAAAATGTCATTATAGTGAAAGTTAATGGGGCGAAAACAGCCCCCAACATAACGAAAGGGTCGTCACTTTGAATAATACACAAGGGTTAACACAAGTATATAAACAAGAAAATATAAACAATAGATATACTAATTACTGTTGGATTTCACTACCTGGAAAATAGCTCCTATTTCATCAGCTTTACTTGCAAAACCACAGAATGTATCAACAGTTCAATTAAAAAAAAAAAAAAAAACATTGCAAACCATTAAAACGTACCCTATTATAGCACTAAAAAAATACCGTAATCCTTTGTCAACAACAGACTGAATTTTATGTCATGCATGCTGCTTTTCTGCTCTTTTATGATCACCATTACCTTCTGCTGTACAATAAAACTGATGACACGACTTTAATTTTCATCGAACTTCTCCTTTAAGCTGGCACAGAGAATCTCGGCTGATGTTCTCCAGGAGGGAGCTGATGTGTTTTCTATGACAGCAAAGCCAGGATCATTCATCATGAGCCCCTCCGAGGATCTCACATATACGTTAGCCTTGTTTCCCCTCCGTCAAACTGTGACGCCCCCCGTGCCTTCAAGGGCACACAGACGTAAAATGCGAGAATAATTCATCTCCTGTGGCCAAGGCCCGAAAAACAACAAAGTCAGCATCAAACAGCATTCGGTCGAGTGGAGGTGCATTTCCCAAAACCTCCATCTGCCAAATAAGAATTGCAAGTTCCTTTGTAACAAACAGTTCAGTAATTCAACGCTTCCCAGTGTTCGCAAAATTCCCAAACTGCATCACAAACTAGTACTCTGTAAAAAAATGCTGAGTTCCACACAATACCTTAAAGGTGCAGTATGTAAGTGTGACACCCAGTGGTTGAACTAGGTATTGCACTCCTGGATCAAAACAAACACAAGCGCAGGTTGCCAGATTGAGGACAGGAGTGGGTGATTTAAGTAGTGTTCTAAAATAGGCACCGGACAGAAGGAATATTCTCCATATTAAAAAGGAGTTGTCCTAACCAACACCTCGAGTTTATATATAAGAAACGGCTTCTATTTCTCACAGGTGAACAACAGAAAACTGACAATGATCACCCCAGGTACACCTCATGTGCTTTATTCAGTGCTAAATGCTAACAATGTGAGTTTGAATGCCATTTTACATGACGTTTATTGCCATATACTGAAAGCAGCAGCAGATTGTTCACCTCAGACCTTGAAAATAAACTAAACCGTTTGAAATAGAACTTCAGAACTAAACACATGAGTGATTCAGCATCTACATTTAATAATGTTAAAGAGGGTTAATATGTATTAAATAGATTAGTGTTTCCTCTAGGATTTTTTCCAGCTGTGGTGGCAGGCACAGATCGCAGATCTTCCAACTACCTGTGGCGTTATTTCGGTGACAAATGTCGTGAGCACAGTATTACAAGTCAAGATCGCATTCATGTAATACGAACATGCGAATCTCTTTGCTTGCGCGCCGATTTCCTCCGTGTTCCTCCATTTCTTGTGTGCTCTCAAATAAACGCTGCTGAAGTGCGATTTAGTGCTTTTATGTAATGAGGATATATCCAACATTTATTAGTTATTGGCTAGGAATATTTCTGAATGTCTCCAATTGACCTATAGAACGGCATTTAAGCTTCCTGAAGTAAAGTGAAACGGCCATAAACTCCAGCAAGATAAAATCATTTTATGCAGAACCACAGACCTTTTTTTATAGATAAGATATAATTATGAAAACTGTGTTCATCATAACTGAAAGCTACGTCATGTTTGCTGGCCTCACGCATTGTGCAGCCCTGTCAGTCAGTCAGCATGTCACCCTAAAGGATTAAACAAATAACGCATGGCACTACTACGACTACAGAAAAATTTGCGCTGTTTTATTTCACTTCCCATTTAATGCGTTTTGGTGCGGTTATAACCCGATATTTAAAAAAACAGGAACTACTAAAGGTTTTGAGTAAGAAGGTGTAATGTAGCCGTGGCGAGAATTAATTTTGGTGTTTCGCCCCCAAATTTATATCATTTGCTAATTAATAACCTCATGTGGAACTGAATCTGCGTCTCATTTCAGAGTCTGCTACGGTCCAACAGAGGTCACATTGCGGTCACGAATGCATGCTTTGAGTGCCTTTCTGAATGAATGAATGAATCAATCAATCAATGAAATACCCTGTTTCCCACAAAGGCAACCCGGGGTGCTGAAATATAATTGGCTAAATGGCAATGGGCGGGTTAAAGTTACCAAAACAAAGATGGTGTTCCGGCACGGAAAGAATATCTGACTTCAGCATTGTCTTCCAGATAAACAATCATGTTCACTAAGCATGTTTCTTAGATATCTGCAAACATATTAAGGTATTTTTATGCTTTAGAAGAGTCAACAACTTACTTACAGCATCTTTCATTTTGTTCCAATGCAAATCGGTAAAATTAACTTCACAATTTTAAGTTGATTGAACATTAATAAAGTTTAACCTCAATAATTGTGTTGTTTCAGCTAATTTTAATTAAGTAGATTGAATGAGTATCAAAAATATTTTTTGAGTGTGTGTATTGAACTACAACTCTCAATTTACAGCCAAAAATGCTTTGCTTAGAATTTGTGTCTTGTTTCTAGTCATTCTTGTTTCTAGAATTTGTGTCAGTTTCTTCACGGGTCGCCACAACAGAACAAACTGCCCATTTCTAGGCCAAATAGCTAAACAAATCTTAAATCTAGAATCATTTTATAGACAAGCAACAAATTTGTCAGATTTAAATGACATTTTCTTTAAAACAAGCAAAATAATCGGCCAATAATTAAGCTAATGAAATGTGCTGAATGTTAAAATGTTCTGAAAACAAGACAATATTTTTTGCTTGTCTAAAAAAATGCTTCTTAATTTAAGATTTTTTAGATATTTAGACAAAAACTCTAAGCAAAACATTTTTGCAGTTTTTATGTTCGAAGCAAAGTGACATTTGGACTAGTATCTAAGCAATACTGGCTAGTATTTGTAGTATCACAGGAGTCATGACGAAAACAGTATCTAAAGCTAACCCAAATATGAAAATTTACTCACATTCAAGTGTTTCATTTATGAGTTTCTTTCTTCTGCTGAACACAAATGAAGGTAATTTGAAGAATGTTGAAAACCAACAGCCATTGTCATTCATAGTAGAAAAGAAATACTAGGAAAGTCAATGGTCACCGGTTTTCAACATTCTTCAAAATATCTTCTTTTGTGTTCAGCAGAACTAAAATCATTTGAAAAAAGTTGAGGGTGAGTAAATGATGACAGAACCAAAGTGTATAATTTAATATTAAATAAATTAACATGATCAAATAAGTAGGCCATCATGCAGCACAGTCTATGGGCTCCATTTTAAAGCTCTAAGCGCAAAGTCTAAAGCGCATGGTGTAAAGGTATTAAGAGCGTGTCTGAATCCAATTTTGCTATCTAAATGATGGAAAAATACGCTCTGCACCCCGGCACATGGTCTAACATGGTTGCGCTTATTCTCGTAAGGAGTTATGGGTGTATTTTGAGCATAACGTGCATTAAACCAATCAGAGTCTCATCTCCCATTCCACCTCTTCAAGGAGGTCTCATTATGCGTTTTTGGTCCGCTTTTGGTGCACACTTTAGCACAATAGCTACATTCACACCTGCCCAAACGAATCGCACCAAGAGGGAAAACAAACTCTAGTAATGAATAAGTAAGGCAGGTGTGAAAACATCCAGTCACAAGCCGCAACCCTAGAAAAAAAGGTGTTCCCTGATGTGGATGACAGCCTTTCCCAGGTTAGTGGTAAGCTAATGTAATGTTAATTGCAGCATGCAAATTTTAAATTCATGCTAACAAACAAACGTTAAAAAGAAATATATTCATGCAATTTAATTCAAATACATAAAATATAAATTGAAAAAGGACTAAGCCGAAAAGAAAATGAATGAAAATATGAATTGATGTATACTTTAAAGTTTAATTATATTGTTTAATAATTACATTTTTTTTTTTTTGTCAAATAAAACATTTTTCTAGAGTCATCCACCATAATTTTGTGGCTCAAAAGTATCGGTTCAGGCACCATTTAAAAGTATTAATTTAGCACCGGTGTCGAAATAACCCCAAACAATACCCAACCCTACTCACAATAAAGTGTGATCTCATATTAAGTAATTTTGCGTTCTTGTGGTCTAGTAGAAACTCTTTTAAGATCCAGCGTTTGGGGATCCCTGAGCTAGTTAGTTTCTTCAACTATGCATCATACTATTATAGTTCAGCATTGAGTTATGTTGTTTTTTGTGGGAAACGCACTACGGGATAGTCTGGATTGATGCTGCACTTAGCGGAGCAATGGAGGAAATGCGCTGGAAGAAAGACTGGAAAATGCACATGGTTGGAGGTGAGGGAGATGTGCATAGATGAGCCCCCGGCGGGTGGAGGAGGAGGAGGAGAACATGGGAGTGCTGACAGGAAGTTGCCCACAGAGGCTGTAAAACACACACTTTCATCACAACATGTACAGGCAAACCCCGCATGTACCAGGTTAAACAAAGTACAGTTACATATGCCTGCACTCTGAGGAGAGATAGAGCAGGAAAAACGGTCTGAAATGACATTAACAGGCAGGAAGGCCTTGTTTTTGTCCTCTTGAACTTCAACATTGTTTAAACAAGCTTACTAAGTAGAGGTTAGAAGTAGAAGTAGGCTCCTCTGGTCTGCACGCCTGCATGCAGTATTTGCAATCTGATAATGCACTGCAACAAATTGTGTGAATAAAAAAGGTTGATTCAAGATGGTAACTATAAATTTACTTAAAAGTGCTGTTTTAATACATTTTCTGATGTACTGTAACGGTTGATGTAAAATATCTGTCTGTAAATGCAAGAGGTCTGCAAAGTTTCAGTGGCGATTTATGGACTTTCCAAAAAAAAAAAAAAAAAAAGAAGATTGAACCATAATTGATCTGACCAATAACAAAAGACTGACTGGGCCATCTGACCGATAATAACAGACTGAACCATGTGATCAATCACAAAAGACTGGGCTCTCTGACCATTTACAAAAGCCAGGGCTATCTGATTAAATCACAAAAGACTAGGCCATCCTACCAGCCACAATAAACTGACAATCACAACAAACTGAGCCATCTGATTAATTAAAAAAACTGGGCCATCTGACCCATTACAAAATACTGTGCCATCTGACCCATCACAAAAGACTGGGCCAATGACCAATTCCAAAAGGCTGGACCATATGACCAATTCCAAAAGGCTAGGCCATCTGACCAGACCAATCACAAAAGACTGGGCTATTTGACCAATCACAAATAACTGGGCCA
>CAIGQQ010005185.1:2962288-2983989 GCA_903798035.1 Danio albolineatus
CCAATCACAAATAACTGGGCCATCTGACAAATCACAAAAGACTGGGCCAAATGGTCAATCACAAAAGACTGGGTCTTCTGACCTATGCCAGACTTAATCGTCTGACCAGATCAATCACACAAACCTTGGCCTTCTGACCAATCACAAAAGACAGGGTCACCTCAAATCAAAACAAAGTGAATGGTTTTAACAAATCACAAATGACTGAGCAATTGGACTATTAACAAAACACTGGGATCTTAGACAATCACAACAAACTGGGTCATTCGATCAATCAGAAACGACTGGGCTATCTGGCCAATCCCAAAAGACTGGGCCAATGACCAATCCCAAAAGACTGGACCATATGACCAAATCACAAAATGTTGGACCATCTGACCTATCACATCAGACTGCAGCTAGAGCTGTGCATCGATGGATTACTCTTCTGTGTTTGGACTTTAAGTAGTGAATATTAGACAACTCTGAACTGAACTCAAACATTAATAACTAAACTGACATTTTCAATATACTATAACCTTCTATGTGAAGCTGCTTTGACACAATCTACATTGTAAAAGCGCTATACAAATAAAGGTGAATTTAATTGAATCATCAGGCCAGACCAAATCAAAAAAGAATGGGCCATCTGACTGATCACAAAAGACTGGGCCAGCTGACCAGACCAATCACATTCCTCTGCGCCATCTGACTAATCACAAAAGACTGGGCTATCTGAACCATCACATCAGACTGAATCATCCAACCAGACCAATCATAAAAGACTGTGCCAGCTGACCAATCCCAAAAGCCTGGATCATCTGACCAATCACATTAGACTGAACCATCTGCCCAGACCAATAACAAACGACTAGGCCATCTGAACAATCACAAAAGGATGGGCCATATGACTAATCACGAAAGGCTGGGTCATCTGACCTATCAAATCAGACAGAACCATCTGACCAGACCAATAACAACAGACTCTGAATCAATCTGATCAATAGAAAAAGACTAGGCCATCTGACCAATCACAAAAGACTGGGCCATATGACAACTCACATCAGACTTTACCATCGGACCAACCACAATAGACTAGGCCATCTGACTAATCACAACTGACCAATCACAACAGAATGGGCCAGTCATCTGACCAAAAACAGTAGATGAATTTAATCCTACCCATTTTCCCAAACATAACTAAAACTAAACACTATTGGCTGTTTTAAAAAGGGGGAAGACCTACTATTTGCCCTGTCTTCATGTTTCAGTTGAAGTTACGTCAATCAGATGTCAAAGTGTTTCTGCAGACTGTGTTTATCAAGTGTGATCATAAAAATTTGAATTCATTAATTTTTACCATTAGAGGCTGGCTATATCCACACACTGCTGCTGCACATTTGTGTTTAAACCCCTCATTAAGGTGATTTTTGCATAATAGGCCCCCTTTAAAAAAAATAATAATGAAAAAATAAATAAATCTCAAAAATTGGACATCGTTACCACCATCCCAAATCACACATCCTCCCCTACCTACACCGGTGGCAAGAGAGAAGCATCTGTGTCACAGACTGATGTCACCCGGGGCTAGTTAAAACACCCAGCTGATCGGCACAGCCTCACATCTCCTCGCTGTCTGTCGCACTTTAGGTGTCAAAAATGTCTGACCCTCCTCGCCACATGTGGGTAGAGAGCATTTTACAATAATGATGAGCTCATTTTCCACAGACTCAGCCTGAGAGGGATGAGTCAGAGTGGTCAGCTAGCGTTCCGTTAACCAAAGAAGTCAATCAATGAAGCTCATCAATAAGGCCGGGAAGGACAGGATGAAGACCATGTCTGCACTCTAACCAATCAAACATTGACAGCTTGCGATAATGGAGTGCCGTCGTCCTTTCAGTCGCTTGATTGATGCCATTTAAGACAGCTTTTCAAGGGAAGTTTGAAGGATGGAATGATCGCAATGGGACCAAAGTCAGGGAAAGTCTTTCTCGCACAAGCACAGCCCCGTCTCCCATGGGTGGGCCTGGAATGCTCACAACCACGAGAAGTCAAATAACCAGCACACATTCAGAGTGTGGTCGGGTGAAGCTCACGAAAACATGTCAATGTCATGTGAGGCATTACTACTAAAATTACTACCAATTAAAAAAAAAAAAAAAACAATAAAGCCTATAAAAGCATATACAGTTGAAGTTAAAATCCTGACCAGCTGTATTACTGTGTGGTATGGCAACGCAACCATAAAGGACCGCAAACGTCTGCAGAGAGTGGTGAGGACTGCAGAGAAGATCATCGGGACCCCACTGCCTTCTCTGCAGACTATCTACCATCGCAGAGTCCACAAGAGAGCTGCCTCCATCCTGAAAGACCCCACACATCCACAACACAGATTATTCACACTCCTGCCCTCAAGGCGGAGGTACAGGAGTGTGAGATGCAGGACTGCCAGACTTAAGAACTCTTTTTTTCCCAGCAGCTATCAGACTTTTAAACGCATAATCAGTGGACACAAACAGTTTCATTCTTTGCCCAGTAGCACACTTTACTCTCCATCCCAGTTTGCACTATTACTGAATGCAATTGCACTAAATCTACTACAGCCATTATACTGTCGTTGCACATAAGCCGATTGCACTAGGCACTTTATTTTTGCACAATAAGCAAAAAAAAAAACTTAAAAACCTCTACACATTGTTTACATGTTTACATACTCCACAATCAGTATTATATATAATTTACATTCATTTCATAATTTCATTTCATAATTATACTTCCGTCACTTTTGTGTATATATGTGCATGTATGTGTACGTCGTGTATGTTGTGTATAACTTCACTGTGGACGGCAAAGTAAGAATTTCATTGTACAGGGAAACGTGTTTCCTTACTGTGCACATGACAATAAACAATTGAATTGAAAAGTATTAATCCTCCTTCTAAATATTTTTTTTTCTTTTAAATATTTCCCAAATGATGTTTATCAGAGTAAAGAATTTTTCACAGTATTTCCTATAATTTTTTTTTTTTTTTCTGAAGAAAGCCTTCTCTTTTTTATTTCCGCTAGTATAAAAAGCAGTGTTTAATTTCTTAAAACCATGTTAATGTCAATATTATTAGCCCTCTTAAGCAATATTTGGTTTTCGACTGGTGAGGGTAGTATTTAGTATAGCACGTACTACTAACAATGAAAAGTTTAGGATCAGCAAGATTTCTTTCTCACATGCTCACCAAGGTTGCATTTATCAGATTAAAAACAACATAATAATATAACATTCATTCATTCATTTATTTTCCTTCAGCTTAGTCCCTTATTTGTCAGGGGTTGCCACAGCGGAATGAACCACCAACTATTCCAGCATTTGTTTTACACAGAAGATGCTTCTCCGGGTGCTCTGGATTCCCCCACAGACCAAAGATATGCACTTTAGGTGAATTAGGTTAACTAAACAGGCCATAGTGTTTAAGTATGTATGTAAATATGAGAGTGTATGGGTGTTTCCCAGTCCTCCGCTGCATAAAACATATGTCGGAATAGTTGGAGGTTCATTCAGACGCAGATTTGCTTATGATTTTAAGCGGCATTTTTGCAGATCTTTTCTGCAGGAGATACTGTTGTCCTTACAAAAAAGTAAATCAAAAAAATCTAACACATGCCTTAGGAATGGTATCGCTGAAAATTTTGGTGGTTTTATAACCTTGACCTTTCCAAACCACGGTATACCTTGAAAACAGTTATCTAGTTATCCTAGTTGCTAGGAGACAGCAACAAAAGCCAAGGCGCCAAAAATATGTTGCACGGTTGGCGGTTCACTTCCATTATTTGTTATGATTGCATTCATATCAGAAGTAAACCAGACCAGAGTTTGCGCAAACCGTACCCCAGGCGGACTTGGGTACAGTTCGTGGGTGCACACTCGAGTTCAGAAAACATCGTTCACTTTGGCTAAACGTACCGAACTTTGATGTCAAACAAACCTGGGTACAGACCAAAAGAGTTCATGTGAAAGCACCCTAACTGTATTTTGGTAGCTGCAACAATCATTCATTCATTTACTTTTCGGCTTAGTCACTTTATTAATTTGAGGTTGCCACAGTGGAATGAACCACCAACTCATCCAGCATATGTTTTACGCAGCGGATGCCCTACCAACCAAAACCCATCACTGGGAAACATCATGCTACTCACTGCGCTACCGTGGTTGCAACACAAGACTGAAAATAATACAAATATCAAACTGTGTGTGGGGTGGTGAGCGAGTATTTAGTAAAGCAAGTACTACTAACAATGAAAAGTTTAGGATCAGTAAGATTTCTTTCTCGAAGCAAGTCTCACACGCTCACCAAGGTCGTATTTATGATCAAAAACAACATAATAATATAATATTCATTCATTCATTTATTTATTTTCCTTTAGCTTAATCCCTTATTTATCAGGGGTATGAAGCACCAATTATTCCAGCACTTATTTTACATAGGATGCTCCTACGGGTGCTCTGGATTCCCCCACAGACCAAAGATTTGCACTTTAGGTGAATTAGGTTGACTAAACTGGCCATAGTGTATAAGTACGTCGGTAAATATGAGAGTGTATGGGTGTTTCCCAGTCCTGGGTTGCAGCTGGAAGGGCATCCGCTGCATAAAACATATGTCGGAATAGTTGGAGGTCCATTCCACTGTGGCAACCCCTGATACATAAGGGACTAAGTCAAAGGAAAATGAATGAATGAATGAATAAATACATCCCAGACATGCTTAAAATGACAAATTCAGATCTTTACACCAAGTCACTGCCACTCACCAGTCCTCCACAAGTGTCCAACGAGACCAAGGAGTCTGTGTGATTGAGAACGGCTCCAGTATAGAAACACCGGCGGACCTTCGGAAGAGGCTCGTGCTGAACGCTGCCCTCCTCACTCCTCTCCTCTGTCACAAACCCCTCGGTGAGGAAAGAGGAGTCCCTCTGGAGCTCCAAGTGCAGCTCCTTTCCAAAAGCCGGAAGCCGCAGGAACAGCTGGTCCTCCTGCTGAGAGTCCGAGCGGCGTTTGCGGCCTCTGCTCCACCTGTGAACTCCCGAAAGCAGGTGCATCTCATCTGGCTGCAGCTCCTTTGGCACGACCACGTCTGTCTCGTACATGGCAGATTGCACTAGGAGACATAAAACAGGTTATTAAAAAAAGAAAAAAATATTAATGTCCTCCACAGACATTTACTTCAGTGCTAATCGTAAGTAGAAACATTTGCATTCACGTAAATCACCACTATATTTCGTCTGTTTTTAAAAAAAGATTTTAATGACTTCCATAACATTTCTAGACCTTCATTTGTTAATTTTCCTTCAGCTTAGTCCCTTATTCATAAGTGGTCGCCACAGTGGAGTGAACCGCCAACTATTCCAGCATATATTTTAAGGCTGATTTAGGTGCCGATCACACCGATCGCGCTTTTTGTGTTGAGAGGAGCCTGTTTTGAATGATTTACTAATGGCTGCGAACATTGTGCGTGCTGCTTATGCACCCTACACGCCTCGTGTTTTAACCGCCTGCTGTGCCTTGCATTTTTGCCAGTGCGTGCCGTCCACTCGCAGTTGAAAAAAGTCTGAGCGGAAAAAGTGTGTTACGTCAGTCGCATCTTTTTCATTCACCAATCAGATGAAAGCAGAGACGAGTTTTCCTTTGAGATAACTGCAGTGTTTGTGTTGTCAAGACAACTACAGAGATGTTTGAAGATAGAGGAGAGACGTGTGGATGCTGTTTTGAGTTATCCGGTGCTGTATGAATCACAAATCTTGAATAATCACAACATTAGTAATTTTTTAAATTATATTCATATCAACAGCAACACATTACACAGCTGATTCAGTCATTGCCTAGCAACATAAAAAGCGCAGTCAACAAAAAATGCAGTGAGGTGCACCTCACGTTTTTGGAATGTAAAGGCGTGTTCAGTATTATCAGCCCCTTATACTCACTCTCACAGTTCAAAACTAGATTAAAGACCTATCTTTTTAGTAAAGCATACACTCAATACATCACTTAGCGGTATGATGCACGAATGTGCTCCACGCATCCCCTTTATATACACTATGAACTGCAGCTACGCTAATTATTTTCTTTGTTCTCTATTCCAACTGGGGATACTCTTCCCGAGGCCCCCAGAGACTATGCAGCGCCACGGATGCGATCCAAGACCCGTGACGAGACGATCCCAAGGCTCCTTAACCCTGGACCAGGCTGTATCCTGAGCAGCTGCTTGGCGGAGTAGCAAGCAAGAGACGGATTCCCGTGACCCTCCAAGGACAGACGAGTCTCGAGTTCTCCAGCCTCCAGCGACTAGACTGCAGCTAGAGCTGCGCACCGATGGATTACTCTTCAGTGTTTGGACTCTAAGTAGTGTATATTAAACAACACTGAACTGACCTGAACTCAGCTATATACTAGCTAATAATTTAATAGCTAATAACTAAACTGACATTTTCAATTTACTATAACCTTCTATGTGAAGCTGCTTTGACACAATCCACATTGTAAAAGCGCTATACAAATAAAGGTGAATTATACTCCTGCATCAAGCGCACATGCACATACCCCTTTACCCCTTTCCAAAAAAAATTAACTACACAAGCGCTGTGATTGGTTGGCTTGGCAAAGTGTAATGAAGTGATGAGTGTGGGCAGTTCTGAGAGCCCGATGGAGCGATTGCTTTGAAGGAACTACAGATAGAAACTTTTGTTTTCCGTTTACTAGGTATAACGTGGTGGCTTAGG
Organism: Danio albolineatus; assembly: GCA_903798035.1. NCBI lineage: Eukaryota > Metazoa > Chordata > Actinopteri > Cypriniformes > Danionidae > Danio > Danio albolineatus. The sequence continues at coordinate 2,969,033 of CAIGQQ010005185.1, forward strand.
TAAGAACTGAACCCGGGTCTCTTGGACTCAAAGCTGGAGCTCCTCAACAGATGAACCCAAGAGCAGAAGATTAAGGAAACTTGAGGCTGTATTTTCAGAAAAATTAAAGAAATTTGGGATGGCTGATGTGAAACTGACATTTCTACAGTGTCGAGATTCTGAAGTGTTTCAAAACACTGCACCGTAGCATAATCCAAAACACCCAGGTCACGTGACTAAAGTATTTCAAAAAACCTGGTCACATGACTAAAGTATTTCAAAGCATCGATCATTTCAGAAGCGTTTCGAAACCTGCCGAATCTGAGTTTGATTCTGAAAAACCTTCTTAGCCTAGTGGACCGTCCATGTGTACTTTGTTAATGTGCTTCAAATGGCATTTGGGTTCAAATCCCGACATGTACAAATACTGTGAAAACATGATTTCATATTTTAATGATGTTACTGTTTTATGGTGAAGTCTAGAGGATACAGCTGCAGATACACCATCAATTTAGCATCATTTTTGTAAAACTGTATAACAATAATTAATATTTTTTACAGTACTGTGATGGTTATGTTTAGGGTTTAATTTTTGTTAACTTCTGGCCACAGCCGTATGTGATCTAGCAACAACCCTATTTTATGAACAAAACAAGACATTTATTCACAAAGTGTTCATTAATATATCGGACAAAACGATAAAAGAACAGAGCACTTCAAATCTAGAATCCATAGCTGTATCAGCCTGGATTCGAACCCACTATCCCTGCATGTTATTCAGGAACTCACCATTCCACTATATCACTTGAAGGTTCAACTCTGCAAAGTGGGATTTAATACCTCAATTTTCTCAACTGATTCTTTGCTAAAGCTGTTCCAAGCTTCGACACATTTGCTTCAACTGTTTCAGTGTTTCATGAAGCCTCACTTTGCCCACTACTACAAATGATCTTTAATTTAAAAAATAGATTATAATGAATAAAAAAAATAAAAAATGACTGAAGCCAAGCTTCCAGTAAACAGGCAAGGCAAAACAAAACAGACACAAGGGTCAAAAAACACAACGATAAAGTGTTACTTAGCTTTTCAAGAGAACCAGGAGAACACCGAGCAATAACAGCTCAAGAGTGAACACACTAGCTTGTTACACAAACTTATATAGGGCAAAACACAGGTGTTGCTAATCTGGCTTGAGTGGTGACACACAGCAGATGGCGGGAAAGTGGTACCATCCACTGTTCTGGAGGATGTGTAGAAATTGGACGCCGGTGTGTGAAAAGTAAAGAGCACCTCCTGGTTAGGAGGAGAAATGCAGCTTTAAGAATGAATTCTTACACTAGTGCTGGGTGATTCATCTAAAAATTATGTAAATCGGCATTCAGAGTCTACAATTGATCAAATTTTTCAAGGTCAATATTTTTCAATTATTTTCTCTACAGTGTGTGGAGTCACGTGACCCTGCTCTGTACGCAGTCGCAAACCCCTCGCCGTGGCTGACACACGGTTTCCGCTACATTCATTCATTTATGGCGGGGCGCCACACCAAAATTCATTCCCGCCACGGCTACATCACAGCTTCTCATTCAAAACACTCAGTTGTTGTTGTTGTTTTTAAATAGCGTGTTATAATCGCACCAAAACTTATTAAAAGGTAAGCAAATTATAACTGAGCGAACTTTTCTGTAATCGTAGTAGTGCTGTGTGTTATTTGTTTAACCCTTTAAGGCAGTGGTTCTCAACTGGTTTGGCCATGGGACCCACCTTTTTACACGGTCATCAAGTCGCGACCCAAATTTTTAGGAACTATATTTTAATTTTAGGAATTATAATGAATTAATTTGTATTTATTTGTTAACATACAGAAGTAGTGACAGATAAATCATAAGAAAATCACCAAGACTTACAAATAAACATTTTTTTTATTGATTTCATTGGACAAAATGTATCAAATTATACAAATATTACAAAGTACGATTGCGCATTTCAAAATTAAAGTCCAGTATACGCATTTCAAAATAAAAGTCCAGTATGAGCATTTCAAAATAAAAGCCCGGTAAAGTCCGGTAAATAAGTTAAAAACTAATGTTTTACACACATTCCGCGACCCACTAAAAATGTTCCCGCGACCCACTTTTGGGTCGCGACCCACCAGTTGAGAAACACTGCTTTAAGGTGTCATGCTGACTGACTGACTGACTGACAGGATTGCATAAGGCCAGAAAACACGACGAAGCTTTCAGTTATGATGGACACAGTTTCCATAATTACACTTTATAGATAAAGCTCAGCAATTCTGCATAGAACAACTTTTTTTTTTCTTGCTGTAGTTTATGGCGGTTTCAGACATTCAGAAATATTCCTAGCAAATCTAATAAATTTGAGATATACATGTTACATAAACGCTTTAAATCGCACCTCAGCAGTGTTTTAAAAGAGAATCTGCACTTGAGCAGTGTATATTTGAGGGAGTGTAAGAAGTTTTGTGCATGAACAGAGGAAATCGGCGTGCAAACAAAGAGATTCACATGCTCGTATTACATGAATGCGATCTTGTAATATTACGCTAACATTTGTCATTGAAATAACTAGGCATGGGCCGGTATAAGATTCTGACGGTATGATAACCTTGGATAACAATTTCACGGTTTCACGGTATGAAGGTATTGTGTTTACTGCTCTAAAATATATTCTTTTTAAATGTCTGGGTAAAAATCAAAACCTTTTTCCCCTTTAAACACAATATTTTTTTTTTTTGAGAAACATTTAAAATATTTTGAGGCAGTAAACATGTCAGGCTGAATAATTCAAGTGAATCACTGACTTCTGCTGTCTTCATTTGTTTCAAAAACACAGATGTCTTTACAAATTTACACCTACAAAAAAAAAATTAAAAAGTAAATAAAAACTCTTCCACATACCTTAGGAATGGTATAGCAGAAAATTTTGGCGGTATGAAAACCTTGGCTTTTCCAAACCGCGGTATACCTTGAAAACAGTTACCGTCCCATGCCTAGAAATAACGTCATAGGTAGTTGGAAGATCTGTGCCTGCCGCCACAGATGGAAAAAATCCTGGAGGAAACACTGCCCTAAAGCTATTTAAGACACCAACCCTGAAGCTATTTATTAAAAAAAAAAAAAAAAGTGACTCTTCATTTTAGGCAATGTATGTTGTAATGTCAGTTGTTCAACATTGATGTTCAATGAATAATCAAAAGCTGTTTCCATCCAAAAATGCGAATGAACTTTCTGCGCAAAACTGGATTATCGCATAAAAGACGTGCGAATAAAGCAGCGTTTCCATCCAACGAGTCAAAGCGGACACAACGAGTCACTTCCTGATTAACTGGTGCCTGCAGTAGGAGAAGCTGCGTCAATCTTTTCTTCATTTAATAAATGACTTGTGCCTCAGTAGGCAATCCTGACACATGGTGAACACGAGGTGGCGTTTGAAGGTGCCAGACGCAGAGCACAGATGCTCTTGATTCTGGAGGTCATTAATAATATAATAACACAACTACTGAAATGGTAAGGCGTTTTAGAATGACCAAAACAACATTTCAGATGTTTTACGATTTGCTCAGCCTGCTGGTTTGTCCATTCACACACATTTTTATCATCACATGATCTCTTATAACAAAATCACATGACCTTTATTTAATGTGCATACTGGAATTTATGCGGTAAAAGTGTTTCCATCGCAGTTTATGCATTATCTTTTCCGATATCTCAAATAAGGCTCCTTAACCCTGGACCTCGCTGTATCCTGAGCAGCTGCTTGGCGGAGTAGCAAGCAAGAGACGGATTCCTGTGACCCTCCAAGGACAGACGAGCCTTGAGTTCTCCAGCGTCCGGCTGCGCACCGATGGATTCAGTGTTTGAACTCTAAGTAGTGAATATTGAGCAACACTGAACTGAACTGAACTCAGCTATATACTAGCTAATAATATACTAGCTAATAACTAAACTGACATTTTCAATTTACTAGAACCTTCTATGTGAAGCTGCTTTGACACAATCTACATTGTAAAAGCGCTATACAAATAAAGGTGAATTGAATTGAATTGAATAAAAAGTTTATCCTACTCAGTTATGCGCATTCATTTTTTATGCACATCTTTTAAATTTATGCGCAACATGGCGTTTCCATTAACCGTTTTTTTATGTGCATATCTAAAGTGCGAATAAAAATAGCTGGATGGAAACGTAGCTATGGATAGTTGGTAGTGTGTGTTTCCTTCTATTATTTTAAAATCAAGTAATGCGCCCTTCATTCAAAAATCTCTCACTTGTAATATGTGAGCATATTTACTGTACAAAACTTGTCAGTGAACTTTGAGGGCAAAAAATAATAATAATAATAATTGTTTATTAAGTTCAAGTTCAAAAGTTCTACTAATCGAGATTTTGATTTTAGGGCAAATTGTTTTTACCTTATGATTGAAGTTGTTGCACGTCCGCTGGTTCCTGATACTGAATGAGCGAGTTTTAGCTGCTTGTACATTAAGGTAGTGTTCGAAAAACAAAACCCCCATGAAGAAACTGGACACAGAGGAACATAAAAAGCTGCTGCCATCTAGTGGTTCAGAAGAGTTAAGGCAGAGCAACACAAACAGCAGGCAGAAGTATAAATGCACGGCTACGTATGGGTCACGCCGATCACTCAACGCAGAAGTATAAATCAGCCTTTATGCAGCGGATGCCCTTTTAGAGTGTATGGGAAACTCCCATACACTCTCACATTCACACTCATACACTACGGCCAATTTTGTTTATCCAATACACTTGGATGCGGAGGAAACCGGAGCACCCGAAGGAAGCCCACACCACACACGGGGAGAACATGCAAACTCACACAGAAATGCCAACAGGCCTAGCCGGGACTCAAACCAGCGACCTTCTTGCTGTGAGGCGACAGTGCTAACCACTGAGCCACCGTGCCACCCAAATGTAATCCATCTGAGAGATTTATCAGTCAGATAAGGGCATCCCTTTCAGTGCTCCAGTTCACACACTAGTTTCCATTCACTACTTTAAATTGACCATATTAGTGAACTAATGTAAGGAATATGGATAAGGGGGCAATTTCTAGGTACAGCACTGGTTTTATAAGTAAGAGTTCAGTTTACAAGTCTGTTTGCGGTTAGAGGGGGAATAAAGTCACAGACAAGCTACAGAAGTCACCAAAAAGAGCATAAAATGAAAGTGACTAATGAACTACACAGAGAACTATAAAAAGTGTGCACTAAAAACACAGCAGGCTCGCTGCCTAGACATCATTTTTGTGCATCATACAGTTGCATGAGCTCACATGCACTCTCAGCACTCTATGATGTAACACGCAATCTTTGCCAAGATGACTGTTTAAAACTGCTGTCTAGGAAGGAAGCTCACTGGAGTACAGTATGTTGGGTATAATAATATACACTGAAAAAATGGCTCATTGCAAATTGTTGCAAACAATTTATGTAAGCTGAATTTTAAAAAACAGATTAAGCTGAACATTCATTCATTCATTCATTTTCTTGTCGGCTTAGTCCCTTTACTAATCTGGGGTCGCCACAGCGGAATCAACCGCCAACTTATCCAACATATGTTTTACAAAGTGGATGCCCTTCAAGCTGCAACCCATCTCTGGGAAACATCCATACACACTCATTCACACTCATACACTACAGACAATTTAGCTTACTCAATTCACCTATACCACGTCTTAAAACTTGTGGGGGAAACCGGAGCACCCGGAGGAAACCCACGCAACCACAGGGAGAACATGCAAACTCCACACAGAAATGCCAACTGACCCAGCCGGGGCGCGAACCAGCGACCTTCTTGCTGTGAGGCGAACGTGCTACTCACTACGCCACCATCGCGCCTTAAGCTGAACATTACTAAATATAAAGCCTCGGTCAGATCACACGGTTTTTATTGTCAGTTATGAAAGTCACTGTGTCAGATTGGAGTGGGTAACAAATGTGTCAGACTACACGTTCCTTCACGATCAGTCATCCTGTGACATCTACAACGAGGGTTATTTCCCAAAGCAGTCACAAGTGTTGCTATAACAATATTTCTGATCTCAATTGTAATTTTTTTTATCTTATTTCAATCTCAATAACCACTGATGCTTGCAGACAACTATTTACTACGTTATTTAGGGGCATTAGTCACAACATGGATAGGATCAAACTAAAGATTCCTTTTTAGTATTAAGATATTTTCTTTAAAATCTAAATGTATATATTCCTGCCAGGGTTGCTCTTTAAACACTTCCGCTATATGCGCGAGAAATTTCTATTTTGCTCTTTCATTTCATGTACCGTTAAAAGTTTACTGGGAAACAATTAGAGCTTCTGGTTAGTGATAAACAAAAAAAACTTTAAACTAGGGCTGTCAAAATTAGCGCGTTAACGCACGCCAATTAATTTGAAATATTTAACTCTTTAAAAAAAATTAACGCATTTAACGCAGTGGCAGTTTTTTTTATTTCCTGTTGTGGCCGACATGTGTTCAGGGCCGGCGCGTCCATAGAGGCGACCCAGGCGGCCGACAAGGGCGGCAGAATAGTGAGCAAACCCCCCGGTCCTCACTTTAATCCGCGACACCTACCCCCTCCCTCCCGGTCCTCACGTTCATCCGTGAACTTCACTTTCTTTTTCACTTTCGGGTTGAGGGTGGCGTGATCACCGTTCGCCTAGAGCACCAGTTCAGCTTGCTCCAGCCCTGCGTGTTTAATGAGCAAAGGAATATGGATAAAGGATAATATGGATAATCTGGATCATGTAAATGTACTCAGTGAAAGTGCCAGATGATGTCGCAAGCTGTCAAAGACAGCCCATTCCTCTCTAAGCTGATTCCAAGCACCCTCAAATGTTTCATTAAGTTTGACGTGTTTCCCCTCTACACGCAACTCTTGTAAAGCGTCTGCTTCACGTTGCTCTATCAGAATCCTTGCTTGAGAAATACAGTCATACTTTAAGAACCGTAGTCCTGCGTGGTGATGATTTGAAGGGAGTGCGCTGTACTGCGCTCTCTCTCTCTCTCTCTCTCTCTGTCTGTGTGTGTGTGTGTGTGTGTGTGTGTGTGTGTGTGCGTGCGAGCGTGTGTGTTGTCACCAGATAATGTCAATAGACTGGACTGTCTTATAGCAACTGGCTAATGTTGAGGAGGACTAAGCAAAATTGTTTCTACTTTATAATTAATGTTCTCAACTCGCAAAACAACTTTACAATGAATACAATTGTTTGTATTCAATACTTTATTTTTTATTTTTTTTCCAATTTCCATATTTGCAATGCCTGTATTTTGGATTTTTTTGTAGTTCACTTAGAATCTAACATGGAAATAATTTTTGTTGGTTATTGGCATTGATTGTTTTAAAATTCAAATGGCACTTACATGCCTGTGTTTTTATTTCTGTAATAAATACGGCTTTTCGTGATTAATCACAAACAAAAGTGTGATTAATTAGTTAATTTTTTTAATCAATTGACAGCCCTACTTTAAACTTTAAACTACAGTTCTGCATTTGGGACAACACTAAACTTGTGACTACGTTGCAACTATCATCTAGTTTAGCTGCTCAGTACATATATGGCTTCTGAATGTTAGTAAGCTGTCATCTAGACATAATTTTTGTGCATCATACAGTTGCATGAACTCACATGCACTCTATGACGTAACATGCCATTTTTGCCAAGATGAGTGACTAAAGGAAGGCAGCTCACTAGAGTATAGAGAACACACTATTTGGCTCCCTACATAGGTAGTATGTTGGACATAATAAAAAAATGGCTCACTTTCACATGCACTCTCATCTCTATGACATAACATGCAGTCTTTGCCAAGATGAGTGACTGAAAATGCTTTCTAGGAAAGCAGCTCACTAGAGTTCAGTAGATCTAGCTGCCTGCTTAGGTGTGATCGCATTCGCGTGAGCATATGATTCACACAACATTACACCTAAAATACCTAAATGTGCTTAAAACAACCCAAAACGTTGCATGCAACTCAAAAAAATGTCTACTCAGGCTTTTCACCACACAGTGAATGTGTCTTCTGTATACTAGCAAAAATGTCTAGACAGCATTTTTGGCCATTGGTTGCACAAGTTCACACACACTTACAGCCAAAAGAATGTCTAAAATGCCAAAAATGGGCCCAAATGCCCCTAAATGTTGTCTAGTTTAGCCGGTCATTACAGAATGAATATGACTTCTGTACCCTGTTAAGCTGAATATTTACAGTTTTTCCAGAGCATCGCTCACAGAACAGAGTGTGTGAAACTACCTAATAATATCTGCGTAATAACATGCCCCAAATGCTGTCTAGCTAGGCAGCACACTTTATAACAAATGTGACTTGTTTTTCTGTCACGTGATCTCTGACTGTGTGACAGTTTCCTACTTTTTTAATGCAAAAAAGTGAGACTATACAAATCACAGTACATTATTAATACAATAAAATAAAATAAAAATATGGATTTTGGAAAAAGAAAACAACAAAAGAAAAAACAACATAAGGGGTATATGACACATTAAAAAAAAAGATTAGATAATTATCACATTTCAGTTGTTTTTAAAGCCTTTTTTGTAAAAGAGTTAGAAATAGTTTCAAAGTAATTCTGCATTTCAGTCAGAAAACTATTACAAAAAGGCTTTTGGTTTGTAGATTTACATTTATGTACATAAAAAATGTGTAAATAAGATAAGAAAATTAAGGAAATACATTTTCTTTTTATGTAAAGGTTCTGTTTTTTTTATTTACAAAACCAAACAAAACATTTTCCCATAGTAAGGAAAAGTCTTATCAACATTCTCAATTACAAAAAGGGAAAAATCTAAAGCAAATTAGAATAACTGCATTGCCAAAATAAAGTGAAAGAGGCTCTGGGTGCTGCTCATAAAAGCAACAATTAGTATCAATATATTTTTGGTATTTTACTAATAGAGTATTCAATGGTATGGAGTATTAATTCTGAAACTTAAAACTTCTTAAAACTTAAAACTGAATATTAAAACAGACCATTGTTGTATTGATGATATGGTGCATGCCTTCTAAATATGATATATTTTTTTCAACAATTTCTTCCGACGTTTGTTTTTTCTAAAATATTCTGTCACTAATTTAAACAGCCTCTGCCCTCCCTTTATTTATTTACTTATTTTTATTTTTTGTGGGTATGTGTTTGTGTTTTTTTCTCTCTCTCTTTCTTATGTTTTTCCCTGTAAATTGAAAAAAAGATGTAAATATGATTGTGATGTTATATTTTGTTGTATTTCTATTACATCTCAATAAAAATATTGTTCAAAAAAACTTAAAACTGAAACTTCTTTTATCTTTTTTGCAATTAAGTAACTATTTGGCATTAGCCATTTTTTTCCCAAACAATATCATGAACAAGAGTTCCAATAAAAAGTAACATTTGGAACTGATACAACTCAGCTAAGAAATAAAAAATTGAAATTGATTTGTTTGAGGAGGTTGGCGAGGAACAACACTTCCCTACCAGTGTAGGAGAAGGGTCTAGAAGAGGAAAACAGAAGGATAGGGGATGCCTTGGAATAATCTAACTCCACATGGTATGGAATCAAATACAATAGCAAGTTCTTGAGGTTTGTGTTCCCTAGTCAGCTGTCTATGTAGACAGGTTTTTGGGGCACTGACAGCTGCACAAGTTCCTATACTGTGAAAAATGCTGGGTTCAACACTATCAGTTTGTGTTGGGACAATATAAAAGAATTAAATTAATTTAATAGTGTTTAAAAATGTAAGTGAATTGAACATAAATAAATTAAGTTGTCCCAAAGTTTGACCAAACAGCAAACGTCATAAAAAATGCCTAAAATGCGTGTTGATTTCTCTCTCTTAATTACTCTCTCATAATGTGACTTCTTTACACTAGTAAACTGACTGTCTAGACATCATGTTTGGGCATCATGTCACAAGCTATGTGAGCCAACAACTAAACAAACGTCTATAAATGTCAGAAATTCCCTAAATGCTATCTACTTAGGCTGCTCACGTTTCAAAGGCTGGGTCGTTTCTGTTCCCTAGCAAGTTGACAATTCAGACAGCATCATTCCGTTGCATGAGTGAGTTCACATGCACTCTCAGCACTTTGTGATGTAACCATAGCCGTAGCGTTCAGCCTGCCAAGAAGAGAGAGCACGTGACGTCACAGCACTTCTTTCAGCCTCTGCAGCCCAAAACAGCTGTCTAGGTAGGCAGCTCACTAGGTTTTGACACACAGCCAACCTTCTTGAAACGTTCCCTGGGTGGCAATCCCTATATATGGCTCTTAAACAAACAATTTCATCTTAATTGAAACAGCATGGCTGAAACTTCTTTCATAAGAAGCAGGAAAACGTGCAGTTAAAACTGTATCAACAGGTCAGCGCTAGTAGTACCTATGTGTAGTAAACGATCCCGGTTAAAATTACCATGGTAACCACAGTTTCCGTCGTTATTAAAGAAATATTAAGGAAATATCTGCACGCTTTCATTTTATTTCGTTTAATTAATTTTCACTTTATGTAGTACGTCGTAATAATAGCATGACAGCCTAAAAATGGTTACCATGGTGAATTTCTGTCAGGAGTCTCGCAGGTGCTGCTGTCTTACCTGATGTTGCCTTCAATCCAATGCAAAAGAGAAGATAAGTCAGGAAACGCTGTAGAGTGTCATTACCGTACATTGTTATTATTAACATTAGTGATTAATCGTAGAAAAACAGTCTGCAGTGGGAAGAAGACAGACAACGTGCGCTGGCGGAGCAGCAACAGCGGACTGAAGCGAAGTTTCAGAAAGTTTAATTACAGTAGACTGGGAACACAACTTCAGCCAGAAACCCCGCCTCCAGACATTGACGCCCCGCCTTTAATGCGTTTGGATTGGTCGATGAGTTCTAAATAAATAAAACGCTGCATCTTCATTAGCTGACAGTACTGTCAGTCAAAAAAGAAGGACAGAACAGTGCACGCGGTCCCAGATTTCTTGAAAGAAAGCAAATCATCGGCGCACACACACACACAGTCAGAAACGGGAACGGAAAGTCAGTCAGGTACATCGACTGTTATTCGTTTGATAGGCGTTAATAAAACAGTAATGAAGTAACTTTAATTGGTCAGTTTTAGCGCATGTTTTGCTTAGAAAAACATCTTAACATCAGTATAAGTGAATTTTCTTGTCTTAGCTTAAATTTACACCTTGCCAAACTGATGTGTAATGTTATCTTATACCTGCCAAGCTCTCAAAACCATCGAAAAACAACAACAATCAACTAAATTCATGTAAATAACTACATAAACAAGAACAAAACAGAAACCTTAACCTCTTAAGGCCCAAGCTGTTTTTTACATGCATTTTTTATTTCTTTTTGCTATTTGGGTTTATTAGAATCTAATTACAATAAAACCTAAGTATCATCTTTTGATATGATGTACTTTTAGAGAAAAATTATGTCCAACTATATGGACTTGTGGTTAATAACACATACACATATATTTTTTTTAACATGTTTTGACTATCAGAGTTAAAACAGAGAGTTTTGCCCATTTTAGACAGTTAAAATAATGTTTGGGACATTTCATATGCTGCAAAACAGTTGGAGGATGACACTGTATGTCTTTAACAAAATATAAAACATTTAAAGTATACAATTGTGGACATAAGAGCTAAAATGTGTAGTCCACGTATGTGGCCACTAAGCCCTAGGAGGTTAAAGGGACAGTTATGTAAAATGCTGTTAACTTGGGCTGTCCAAGATTTTTTTTCCTCAACAGAACATTAAACAAGGTTTCAGGCTAAGATTGTGAACAATAAAATGGCACTTTGAGAGTAAATAAAAAAAAAACATACAGCTACTAGCAAAACCATATCAAAAAATTAATAGAGAATGAGAATATGTCATTACAGCACAGTGTATTATGGGAATGTGGGACACTGGAGCATGTTTGATTTCTAAAGTGTATCATATATACACTAATCTGCAACAAACTTAAAGTGCTTACACTACTATAAGAAAGAAAATATGTCTGAAATATGTGTTACAGTGTTTTCTTGCGGCAGCTTGTTGATAATCTGTCACTTACGTTCATTATTTTTGATCCGCTCCTCTTCATCTGTGCTGGAGAAAGAATATTATGGATATTTTTAGCTTTTCAGACACACAACAAGCATTTCCAAAGCTATCTACACATTAGTCAATTTTATTCTGAGTATTTGTAAGTAGGCATGCAGTATAAGATTCTGACGGTATGATAACCTTGGATAAAAATATCACGGTTTCATGGTATGACAGTATTGTGATTTCTGCTCTAAAATATATTCTTTATAAATGTCTGGCTAAAAACAAAACCTTTTCCCCCTTTGAACACAATATTTTTTTTGAAAACACATTTTAAATATTTTGGGACAGTAAACATATCAGGCTAAATAATTCAAGTGAATCATTGACTTCTGCGGTCTTCATTAGTTTCAAAAACACAGATTTCTTTACAATTTTCACCTAAAAAAAACTAAAATTTGACACATACCTCAGGAACGGTATAGCAGAAAATTTTGTCGGTATAAAAACCTTCACTTTTACATACCACGGTATACCTTGAAAACGGTTATCATCCCATGACTATTTGTAAGATGTTTTTCGAAAAGTATTACTATTAAACGGTCTATTTTTTTCTGCTGTGATTTACATTGTGTGTTTCTGCATGGCAGAATGCTACTCTCCATAACATAGATTCCCAATCTCTTTACCTGTGCCTCTTTTCAATGAATTGAGGTCTCATAAAGCAAAACAATCAGCCTGTAATGTTGGTAAAACTGGTTCATAGCCTTTGCAAATGGTCCTGAGCACTTTGTAATTCAGAACATTAACATACTGTAATATTAATGTGTATCTGCACACGTTTATTTTGCCAGTATAACCTAATTTTTTCAGCCACTTTGAACTGTATTTCACCCTATAATCATCAAATAAATACATTTAAATGACAATGGCCTGACAACAAACCTAGTTTTCTATCACTTTGTGTTACAAATATTCTCTATCCTCAGAATCCATCCCTCTGTGGTGTATGTTGGTAATTTCTGGTTGCTGTAATTGCATCCCATCAGCTTTAGAAGCAAGACATGTCATGCATTATTGGTGAGTAATATCAATTCAAGTACTCAATGATTATTATTTAGTGAGCTTAAAACTGTTATTTTGAAGGTTAGTTAACTAGCAGTCGGCGGTTCATTCCGCTGTGGCGACCCCGGATTAATAAAGGGACTAAGCCGAAAAGAAAATGAATGAATGAACTAGCAGTCATCACACACATATAAAAAGGATTGTGTTTTTATGGTGGGACAAACTTTAAAATCATGTGCAAGGTATGTGGTTTGTTTGACTCAAAAAAAATGTTGCTAAGGCATTTATATGTGGTTGATATTGCAGCAATTTAGCAAACACCACTAATTAGTGTCCCATATCCAAACAAGAGAAAGTCTTAATTGTTCTTATGGAGCTGAACAGACCTTCTGTAATGGATTAATCTTCTCTGCATTGATAGATTCCCATACAACAGTATGAGCAATGAAAAACTTAGATCAGCAGACCATACCCTGAGAACAGAGCTCTTGCAAGTGGATAAAGTTCATTAGAGTAGGTCAGCAGAGGCTTTAATCCTATTTCGAGTGCTTTGATTTCTCATTCCTCTTTGCCAAAGTACTACAGAAGAGTTAATGCTGCTTCCTGTGGATAGCGGGGCCGCTGGCACAAGCAAGTGGCTTGTAATGAGCAATGGCCATGGCAGAACTATCCAGGCTGGAGACAGTGGCATTATGATGATTTGTGATCACAGAGTGCAGAATTTACAGCAAAATAAAATGATTGTAGTTTGAAAGTACTAGAGGTAATAATGATCTGGCATTCTAAATCACTAAACCACCCAGAACACAAACGAATAATATCCCAGTGCCCTAGAAACCCCTTAGCAATGTCCTAAAACACCCAAAACATCTCAGAAATGTAATTGTAAAAATATAACAATAAATTACAAACGTCCAGATCATCTGAAAAATCCCAAAATAGATACTTAAAAACATCACACCATTGCTCTAACAACAACATAACACTGCATTGAAAACACATAGAACAGCCTAACAACCCCTGAGTAATGAAAAATGGCCAATACAACACAGCATATAGAAAAACAAAAAAAATAAGACCCAGATCTCCACAATAACAGCATGTCATTGTAGAAAAACACCCAATACACCTTAACGATAGTATAACAACAGCCCTAACAATGTAACAATGCACTAAAACACTTAACAGTACCATTGTTACTGGTACCCACCTCAGCAAACGAACCCCTGGCAAAGTGGCAAGGACCCTACGTCGTGGTGAGGAAGATGGGACTTGTAACTTACGAGATCCACCACCCTGACAAGAAGAGGTCGCATCAAACATACCACGTGAACTTGCTTAAGGAGTGGAAGGAGCAAAGCAGTAAACCAGAAGCCACAGAGATGTCGATGAAGGTAAGAAAAGTGGAAGTGGAGAAAGAAGAGGAGCTGGCTCCTGAAGTAAGGCCTCAGAGATGACCAGCAACTGTAACACTTGATCATTTGGCGGAGCCAAAACAAGTTAAATTGTAAGGCCTCCTGGACCAGTAGCCAACGTTGTTCAGTCAGAGGGCTGGACGAACAAGCCTGGTCCAAACATTATTTTGCGTTTTTAATTGTCTTGTTATTTTATTGTTATTAGTATTGTCTGGCGTTTTTGTTGAATGAGTGGGCAGTAGTCGGATTCCCTAGAATGCTAACAATAGCATGACAATGTACAAAAAACCCAAAGTACACCCTAACAACAACATGACAATACACAAAAACACACAGAACACACCCTGCCAACATAATATTGAAATAAAACACCCAGAACACCCTAACAACAATATAGCAATGCACTTAAAATACCCAGGACACCCAAATTAC
>CAIGQQ010005185.1:2992240-3021289 GCA_903798035.1 Danio albolineatus
TTAGAGCAGGTTTGGCAGAGACGTCTTCATTTCACACACACACACACACACACTCATCATTTAAAGGATTTAATCTTTAATGCAGCACTTAAAAAGGCATTATTAGAGATGTGTTTATGAAATGTACCTACCCACACTGGTATAACCGGCATTATGGGATGGTTAACTAGACCAGTAAAGCCAGTGCTGATGTAATAATACCTACAAAAGTCTCACAAAATAACTATTAATAATATATCATCGTCATATGTGGTCCTGGAGCACAAAATCAGCATTAAACTGCACCAGTGTGTTTGCAGGAATACTCAACAATAAATAGTATGTTTAAAAATTATATATCTTATTTCTTCTATGCCCCACAATCTTTATAATATTACTTTAATATCATGTTCCAAAAATACATTTAGTAAATTTCCTTCAATAAATACATCAAAATGTCAATTTAGATTAGCATTATGCACTGCTAAGAGCTTAATTTAACAACTTTAAAGGTGTTTTTTACTGCTTATGCAATATTATAGTGCTTAGAGCAGGTTTGGCAGAGACATCTTCATTTCACACACACACAATGTTAATTTAAAGGATTTAATCTTTAGTGCAGCACTTAAAAAGGCATTATTAGAGATGTGTTTATGAAATGTACCTACCCACACTGGTATAACCGGCATTATGGGATGGTGAACTAGACCAGTAAAGCCAGTGCTGGTGTAATAATACTTACAAAAGTCTCACAAAATAACTATTAATACTATATCTTCATCATATGTGGTCCTGGAGCACAAAATCAGCATTAAACTGCACCAGTGTATCTGCAGGAATACTCAACAATAAATAGTATGTGTCAAAATTATATATTTTTTTCTTCTATGCCCCACAATATTTATAATATTGAGTTAGTATCATGTTCCAAGAAGACATTTTGGAAAATATCTTCCATAAATACATCAAAACATAATTTTAGATTAGCATTATGCATTTCTAAAAGCTTAATTTGACAACTTTATTGGTGTTTTTATTACGGCTTATGCAACATTTTAGTGCTTAGAGCAGGTTTGGCAGAGACGTCTTCATTTCACACACACATAAAATGGGCATTTAAAGGATTTAATCTATAATACAACACTTTAAAAAACATTATAAGTGGTTTATGAACTGTACCAACCCACACTGGTATAACCTGCATTATGGGATGGTTAACTAGTCCAGTAATACCAGTGTTGATGCAATAATACTTACAAAAGGAAATTTAGTGACAATAATTGAATCTCTATTGGCTTATATTACACCAAACAGGTGATATTACTTCTGAACTGCTTTTGTCTGAACATTATAAAATATAATAAACCATCCAAATGCACAAGTATGTATAACCTTCTGACATATCCACAACTGTATGACTTGTTATCAGTGGTGTAAAGTAGCTAATTACAAATACTCAAACTACTGTAATTGAGTAATGTTTCTCAGGAATTGTCATTCACTAAGTATTTTTAATAAATGTGTACTTTTACGTTCTCTTGAGTACGTGTTTAGTGCTGTATCTGTACTTTTACTCCACTACTTTCCTTAAACTTACAGTCACTATGTGTTCTTGTCTATGGGGATTAGAAAAATCAGTCCTGCGATTCCTGTCCAATCAAATCACACATAGCTAATCGCCTCATAATGAACTACCTCAAGACATGGGCAATTTATAAATGCAGCAAACTGTTTGGAAGCCTTAAAAGTCTCCAAGAAGATGTCCAAAAAGACTGTTTAGATGCATTTAGCGATGGGGTGACGATGACAACGGAGGCGAGGATCCAACTGCAGATATTTATTATAAGTCAGTTTAGCAGCGGTCAATCAGGGACAAACAGATGTATACAGGAAATCCAAATCGTAATCGTAGAACAGGCAAGGAGTCAAAAGGCTGGCGGCAGGCAAGGATAAACAGAAAGCAAGGCTAAGATCAAAAACACAGACAAACAGGAACAAAGAAAACGCGTTGTAAAGTCACTATACAGATCGCAATACTCAGCAATGACTGAGCGTGTGTGTGCTGCTTTTGTAGTGTGTGTAATAATTCTCAGACGGTCCTCCTGGTGGTGTGTGTGCACAATCAGTCGTGATATGGAACAGGAGTGTGTGTGTGCTGCATGGCTGGAAATGTAGTCCTTAACATGGCTGATCTGTAGTTCACGGAAGTATGTGTGAACCAGCGATCTATGACTGAGACAATGATCGTGACAATGCATGTCACTGTTGAGAAGATGACGGATGTTTACTGTATCATGACCGAAATGGCCTTAAAGACCCAACAGACACAAGACGTCAACATGACCTAAAAGCAACCAAATGTCAACGTCTAATGATGTTACAGCTTGACATTGTGTGGACGTTACCATTATGACATCTATCAGATGTTGGATTTTTCCTAAAATCACAACCTAAAATCAACCAAATATCAACGTCTTTTGATGTTGTTATTGGGCATCAAAATAACATTGTCCTTTAACACTAGCTAGACATTGAATTTTGGTTATTAACGTCTTATGACATTCTGTGCCTGCTGGGCAGTAATTCGATACCAATCTGTAATGAAATTTAGAAAAATGTCCATTTCCCGTGAACACATAATCGCTGTGGAGTACGTTCATAAACAGCACTGATTTGCCATAGTGTATGTGTGTGTTTGTTTGTGTGTGTGTGTGTGTGTGTGTGTGTGTGTGTGTGTGTGTGTGTGTAAATAGGCACCCGCTGTGTAAACCATATGCTGGAATAGTTGGTGGTTCATTCCACTGTGGTGACCTCTGATGAATAAAGAGATTAAGCCGAAGGAAAACGAATGAATGAAAGTGTACAGTGAGAAATCTCCAAATTTGACCTCCAAAAATGTATTATGTTCTCACTTAAAAGTATTGGTAATGCAAAAAAAATTCTAAATTGCATTTGTACAGTTTAAGTCAGAATTATTGCTACCCACTGTGCCACCCAGCACATAATATTTGACTAGATATTTATCAAGACACTAGTATTCGGCTTAAATTGACATTTTAAAGACTTAACTAGGTTAATTGGGCAGGTTAGGGTAATTAGGCAAGTCAAAACTGCTTTTATTCTAGCTGAAATAAAAACAAATAAGACTTTCTCCAGAAGAAAAAATATTATAGGAGATAATGTGAAAAATACCTGGATCTGTTCAACATCATTTGGGAAATATTTAATAATATTAATACTAATAATAATAATAATAATAATAATAATAATAATCATCATCATTTTTTTACTTCTACTGTATGTATTTAAACTAAATGTAAATATTTAGAAATATAAATACAACACTAGTACTTACACTTCCAAAAAGGAACATCTTCACCATACGTAGAATCAGATATGCCCAGAATATGTGAAGCATCAAGAGGACGACGAGCATGAAGTTAAAAAAGTAATATCCAAAGAACGGTGGGTAATATAAAGGCGGGTAAACCCATGTGCAGTGAATGATCCTGCAATTAAAAAAGCATAAGACAACAGAGATGGTTTAGGATATAATTATTCACGTAACATTACGAAGAAAAAAAACAACAACAACACATGGGACTCAATACACAGTTCTCACCAAAAGGGAAAGATGATCAGTCTGGTGCCTATAAAGACGGCAGCAAACACTACAAAGATGCCGTTGCAGGTTTTGAACCATTTGGCGTAGTTGAAGATCTTGGCAGACTGCAAAGAAATAGCAGACGAAAATATGTTCGAACAGGTGATGCACATAATCAGCCATATGAATCCAATAACAGTTTAATAGTGACTCTAAACTACTGAGACATTCATAAAGATTTTTATAGGCCCTATTAAATGGCCTGACAAAGCGTATTCCTTATAGAAACACTATTTTTAAGGAATATACTGTTGTTTAGTAACCAGGTGGCACTGGATGTTACAATTTATGGAATTAACTTACATTGTACATTGATCTTGTATAGTACTCAGTTATTGGCTGCTATTTCTGCACATTTTAAACAGAATAGTTTTAATAATAATTTGTACTAACTAATTTAATTTTGTCTTTGTCATGATGACAGTACATTATATGTATATGTGTTACTAGTAATGGTGTAACAGATCACAGTTGATCCGTG
Source organism: Danio albolineatus (assembly GCA_903798035.1). Lineage (NCBI taxonomy): Eukaryota > Metazoa > Chordata > Actinopteri > Cypriniformes > Danionidae > Danio > Danio albolineatus. The sequence goes on from CAIGQQ010005185.1 coordinate 2,996,365, forward strand.
ATTCGCATGGATCACAACCCATCGTTTGGATCACACGTGGCCCACGGATTAATAATTTTTTTTTTTTTTAGTTTAATCCTAAATTTGTAACCATCACAGACGGATCGCCTCTCATGTCATTCAAATCACATCTATTCCAGCATTTAGGCTTTCCTGTAAAATATAATGATGACAGAAGAAGTTGTGGTAGGGTTATTCGGGATGTGGTGGGTTTCTTAGGTTATTAAAGGTGTTTTCTGTCTACTTGTTTAGCCTGCAGTAATGCATTAAGTGTAAGCTACACGATTAATCATTAAAAGATCGGGATCTCAACACCCACGCAGCATAAATTATAAATGATGCTGATTTGCATATGTTTATTAAAATCTTAAAAGATTTAGTTTTTAGTCTTTTGAGTTAGTTCTGAAGTTACAAACAGTCAAATAACACAGAAGTACTGGGATAACAGTTTAATGTTTAGATTAAACCACTGATGATTGTTTGTGGTAAAGATTAAAATCATCTTTAGGTGCATTTAAATTGACGCTCAAAAATTTAAGGTGTAGGCAGCAATTACATTGTTTAATCAATAAGTGGCAACAACCAGGCATCAAAGATATGCCACTGAATAATTCTTCAAAAATTATCCTCTAGCAATGAAACATGAAGTTTTATGAGTGAAAAACTGAATCATTTATTGAAAATGAGACTAAAAATAATTATGGGTTGTACAAATTTAGCATTATGCATTTGCATGGGTTGTACATTTACCATTATCAGCAACAGTAACAGTGAATTTTTCACAGAATATTAATAATTTATTTTTATTCAGCTGATTATTTCTTTTATTCTATAAAATTACAGCATCTCAGTGCTGTTTGTTAAAACCAAAAGTTTCTTGCAGTACTGTTTTTGTAATAAATGGAAAGCAAAGTCTCCTCCCTTTTTGACTGATCCAAAAAATGGTCTGATCCATGACTAGAAAACCATAATGTGATCCGAACCGTGAGATTTCTGATCCGTTACACCACTAGTTACTAGTTATTTTGCAAGATACTAGAATTTGGCATATTATTCACCTCCAAAAGGATGTCTGAGGAGTCGTGAATGAGCAGGACCAATGTCCCGACGCGGATGTAGTTTCCACACCAGGAGAAAGCCAAGAGCGTCAGTGTGGCCCAATGATGGATGATCTGCTCTTTAAAGTCCTGAAAACAGAATCACTTACAGTATTTTTTCAAACTTATTCTGCTGCAGAAAAAAACTGTATTGCGTTTATCAGATTCCTTTATCCAAACCAATTTACACTGCATTGATTTTTCATTTCATCAGTTCTTAGATTTTAGCTTTAGATAATATTTGAATTTAATTGTGTTTATTTATCAGGGACATACATTGAACTCGAAAGGAAACATGTTTTGTGCCAGGATTTAGTTGATATTTCTATTTTAGATGGATTTCAACCAGTTCTTGAATAATATATGAGATCTGAATCTGAAATAATTCAAACAATAAATTAATGTAGGTTTAAATTACAGAGTTGCATGTATGTAGGAAAAGTGCTATACAAATTCAAATTTATTTATTATTATTATTATTATTATTATTATTATTATTATTATTATTATTATTATTATTATTATTATTATTAATCATTCTTATAATTATGAGCATAGTTCATTTACCTAATAAATTTAAGGCAATGAGTTTACTCACTTTTTAAAATAAAGTCAACTAATCTCTTTAAAAAGCAATTGGGTTTGCTCACTTTTTTAAAGCAAAGTGAACTAAATGTTCTTTACAGTGTTTAAAGCTGTGACTTTTCTCTTAAAACCATTCACAGAGTTGCTGGGACAAACTTTTGCAGAGAAATCTTAGAATACAGGTGAAGTTGCTTGTTGCTATGGGTATTCATGATGTAATATTGTTTATTTAACTATATACACCCCGATTGGCTGATAGAAAAGGGGAGAGTCTCTGTCAGAGATTTATTCTTGGAAACATTGTAAAGGTTAATATTATGGAGCCATATTCAAATAAAGTCAAAATAACTGTTTGCCTCGAATAAAAACTCTACAAAGTTGAAGAAAAAACGTATTACCTGGAAGGTAATAAGTAATGTGATAAACATTTAGGCTTAAGGGAAACAGATTTAATTAAAAAAGCTTCAAGTACATCGTGTTATGCAGCAATACTGACCTTTCGCTTGACATCGAAGGTTATTCTGAGAACAAGCGACAAATAGAAACTCATCTCCACGGTATAATACCAATACTGCGAGTCTAACATGGACTGCAAAGGAAAAAAGACAAGCAATAAACCCTCAAATACATGCACAATAGCAACGCTTGAACATTTTTATGATGAAAAATCTAAAAGGCTATTTAGTTCATTTTGCTTTGATTTTCAGCCCAGGCCCATTGGAAATATAAGCCTTACATTTTTTGAGAAAATGTACTCTAGGATTGTTTTATTGCTCGTTTCAGATGACAAATCCACTAGAGGGCGCAGTCTACAAGTATGCGAATCTGAAATACATTACCTAAAGTACGTTTTGTTGTACATTTCAGATGACGAATCCACTAGAGGGCGCTGTCTACTTTTTTGCAAATCTGAAATTTGTTACTTAGGGTACATTTTGTTGTACGTTCGTTTCAGATGACGAATCCACTAGAGGGCGTTGTCTAGATTTTTGCAAATCTGAAATACGTTGCTTAGGGCATGTTGTGTTGTACATTTCACATGATAAATCCACTAGAGGGCGCTGTCTACATTTTTGCAAATCTGAAAATATGTTACTTAGGGTACGTTTTGTTGTACGTTTTCAGATGACAAATCCACTAGAGGGTGCTGTCTACGGTTTTGCGAATCTGAAATACGTTACTTGTGGTACGTTTTGTTGTACGTTTCTGATGATAAATCCTCTAGATGGTGCTGTCTACATTTTTGCTAATCTGAAATACGTTACTTATGGTACGTTTTGTTGTACGTTTCAGATGACAAATCCACTAGAGGGCGCTGTCTACATTTTTGCTAATCTGAAATACGTTACTTAGGGTTTGTTTTGTTTTACTTTTCAGATGACAAGTCCACTAGAGGGTGCTGTCTAATTTTTTTCTAATCTGAAATACGTTACTTATGGTATGTTTTGTTGTACGTTTTAGATGATAAATCCACTAGAGGACGCTGTCTACATTTTTGCTAATCTGAAAGACGTTACTTAGGGTACATTTTGTTTTACTTTTCAGATGACAAGTCCACTAGAGGGCGCTGTCTACATTTTTGCAAATCTGAAATACGTTACTTAGGGTACGTTTTGTTGTACGTTTCAGATGATGAATCCACCAGGGGGCGCTGTCCACATTTTTGCAAATCTGAAATACGTTACATAGGGTACGTTTTGTTGTACGTTTCAGATGACGAATCCACTAGAGGGCAGTCTACATTTTTGCTAATCTGAAATATGCTACTTACGGTACATTTTGTTGTACGTTACAGATGACAAATCCACTAAAGGGTGCTGCCAAAGTTTTTGCGAATCTGAAATACGTTGCTTAGGGCATGTTTTGTGGTACGTTTAAGATGACAAATCCACTAGAGGCCACTGTCTACATGTTCGTGAATCTGTAATGTTACTTGGGGTACGTTATGTTCAGATTTAGATCCCTCTTGTACACGTGCAAACATATTTGATTACAAATCATAGACATTAAGTTGTTTTTTGGCATTTGTTTTGGTGTTGTGCAAAAAACGGCACTTAAATAATCCTTTGTTCATTGATAATACTGCCCCGTGAATATCATTAGTGTGAAAAGGAATACAAGTTGTTGGCTTTGTGCTGCCCCATGTAGCATTCATTTTACCTAGAAACTGCAGTAAATATATTCTCAAGTACATTTGTGCAGAGTTTTTTTACATTACAATGACCTTGGGTTGCAGACTTTTTGGGGGTGATTATTTTAGGAAACTAAGTGTTTTTAGCCCCAATCTGAATGACATCACTTTTGATTGCAACCTGGAACTCCAGACACATTTCAGCTCAGCCAAAAAAAGCCATTTTTCTTCTAAATATGGCCGTGTTTGATTTAGCACATGTGTGAGACTTATTATCTGCTTTATTTATTAGCTGTGATGTCAATTTGGGCATTGTGTAAACCCTTTATCAGGACCAGGTCAAAGTGTTCTTATTAGTGCAGGTGATATGAGCCATAAAATACAAACGCTTCTCGGAACACATGCGAGATCTGAAAGAACTGGGTCATACCTGTTTCGGATAGTCACTCCACACCTCAGGCACATTGTAAAGCCAGGGTTTCTGTGATAAACAGATAAATCAGTACTATTAAAACTATGTCAATATGCTCATTTTAGCCTCTAAATAGAGAAGACAAAACAGCCGTGACAATAAGCATTAAACGCTGTTGACATGGAATTAAACCAAATTTTGGTAAAAACCCAAACAATACAAACATTAAATTAAAACAAAACAAAAACATCTGAAAAATTAGTTCTGTGTAATAACAATGGATCGACACAAAGAGAAAGTACTGTCCGTCTTTCGGATGAGGCGATAAACCGAGGTCCTGACTCTCTGTGGTCATTAAAAATCCCATGGCACTTCTCGTAAAGAGTAGGGGTGTAACCCCAGGGTCCGGGCCAAATTTTCTCTCGGCCCTTAACCATCATGGCCTCCCAATCATCCCCATCCACCCAATTGGCTCTATTACTGTCTCTCATCTCCACCTATAGCTGGTGTGTGGTGGCTGCACACTGTTGGTGATGTGGAGAGACCCCCCTCATGGTTGTGAAGCGCTTTGGGTGTACACAGTAAATGCGCTATATAAATAAATATTAAATTACCTAAACTTCTGAAACATGTTTAATACTTTATATTAAGGCTTTTTAGACGCCTCTCATATGGAGAATGAAGACACATGCATTGCTCAGGTGTGAGTTTTTCACAGACTTTAGCAGAGTGTAAAAATCTTGATGGTTCTGTGGGTCTTGTCTATCAAATCTGACCTTTATTCTGTATATTTGTCGGATTCAAGTCAGGATATTGGTTGGGCCATTCTACAGCTTGATTTTCTTTCTCTGAAAGCATTTGAGAGTTTCCTTGGCTGTTTGGATCACGGTCTTGCTGAAATGTCCACCCTGGATTCATCTTTATCATCCTGCTAATGTAAATGTAGGACTGAAGCAGCGAATATTCATTTACAATAAGGAAGGGCAGATGGTTTCTGAAGAACTACTGAGAGACTTCAGCTGCTGTCTGGGCTTTCACTGCCTTTTTTACACCTCCCTTTCTTCATGTGTTCAATACTTTTTACAGTGTCATTTTATTTTATTATTCATAGCTTCATTTGCAAACTAATTAGATTCATTTTTTTGGGTGCATTTCATGTCCTGGGAACATTTCAAGTCAACAGCACCTTTAGAAATATGCTTTGTCTGAGAAAAATGGTGACATGTTCAATACTTATTTCCCCCACTGTATATCAGCTTTATTTTCAGACATTATTATTTTGTTAAATGACAAAAGATGACTGTGTTCTAACATCTGCTATGCTGCCTACTTTTAAGGTTTTAAGAAACATCCTATTGGAAATCCTATAATGCAATGGCTCTAAAGATTGACTTACAAGGATTTAAGAACATGCAAACTCCACACAGAAATGCCAACTGACCCAGCCAGGGCTTGAACCAGCGACCTTCTTGCTTTGAGGCGAACGTGCTACTCACTACGCCCTATTATATATTTATTTTGCATTGTTTTACTTTATTGATCGATTCATTAGTTGATTTCAAAAATAAAATTAAACATTTAATGATTCTAATAGTAACTCTGACCCCCTTTTTAAAAGGTAAAAACATCAAAAAAAAAAAAAACACTATTACATCTTAGTTTTAAAATGGCATTTTAGAACGAAAGCGATCAACATCCACACTGACGTTCATCTAGCATTTCCGAATAGCCCTCCGTCCACACTATACTGCTGAAAACACAAAATCATGTGACCATACATACACACACACACACACACACTCTGTCGTATGCTCTGACATATGCGTACATCAGAGCTCCAGGCAGTCAGCTGTTGCTTTGAGCACAAAACCCCAGAGAGCAGTGCACGCCAGACAGTTTATCAAGGATGTACCGCTGCATCACGTCTCACTATAGTTGTTAAATGTGAAAATTTATTAATTTTGCCTCTATCTAACGACTCTTCAGCCTTTTGAATCTACCAGGTAACGTGTCACAGCGTCAGTACACTGCTTTAATCTTTTGCTTTACGCTTGTACTTAGTAATGTTTGTGTAAACATCAGATACTGTTGGTTGGTTGTACCTTTTTTACCAAGTTTGTCGACGCCATTATAACGACACAGATCACTCTGTCTATTCATGCCAGAGTCCTGCGGAAAAAGTTATCTTTATTTATTTATGATTTGTTTATGGGTAAAACTTAGACCATGCGGGTCAGGTAGTAGAAATGGTAGGCTACAAATAATTAATTCCTAATGAATTATTCATAAATAATTATTCACCCCCGCCTATGACGATTAGTGATGGGAAGTTCAGATCATTTTACTGACTCGGATCTTTAAGTCTCGTTCATCGAGATGAACGAATCTTTTTTCGAGTCATTTCGTTCATTTCGTTCAATTTGCCAATATATTATTAAACTGTTACGAATTGCTTCCAAACACATGTACAACTAGCCCAAATGTTGATCACACTACAAACAAGTCATAAATAGAATGCTATAAGAGAAAATAATCATTCACTGTTTGCCTGTTCTTTTGTCTATGAAGATATTTTTGCCTCTTTGCTCAGCTCACCTCTTCATGTCTTCAAATTTCAGTGGTTCGTTCACGTCACACGGACAGTCCATATAATCTCAACCAATGTACACAGTCTGAGCCGAAAGGAGCCATGACTAGTTCACCTTTCGAGTCTTCTGGTTCGTTCATCACGTGACAAAATGTAAAGAGACATGACTCAGACCGAGGACTCGGGGGGTGAACGGATCAAATCTGTTTCTGGCTCTTAATGCATACGATTGGCTTCTATGTCTTTCACGTGTTGAACGACTCGGACTGAGGGCTCGGGAGGTGGACGGTTCAAATCTGTTTCCGGCTCTAAATGCATACGATTGGCTTCTGTGTCTTTCACGTGTTGAACGACTCGGACTGAGGACTCGGGAGGTGAACAGATCAAATCTCTTTCCGGCTCTAAATGTACATGATTGGCTTTTGTCTTTCACGTGATGACCGAGTGACTCAAACAGAGGACTCGATACATGAACGGATCAAATCTCTTTCCGGCTCTAAACGCATATGATTGGCTTTTGTCTTTCGCGTGATGAATGAATTAAAAGACTTGAAAAATGAACGAAACCTGCACATCTGTGCGCAATCTGCGCATGCGCGGATGAACGAATCACTCCCTGAGAGGACTCGTCGTTCCCGAGTCATATTAAAGATTCGTTCAAAATGAACGAATCGTTCAAGAACGACCCATCACTAATGACAAAGATGCCATCATCCATCGTCATGTTTCACATTAGACACCGCACAATGCCAAATCGGTCGACATCACCCAACCCTATAACCAATTTAGTTGACTAAGCCGAGAAAAAAAAATGAATGAATGAATGAATGAAAAGATCTATATTATTAATTTGTTCTCACAGTTTTATTATTTGCATGAACTATAAATTGTGCCATTAGTTTAGCAACACTACAACACAACATTCAGTTCCTGTGTGCTGTGAAAAATAAATATTTTTTTTCCAAAAAAATTTCCAAAAAATTCAAACAGACCATTTTCTACAGATTTCTTACTCCAGAAATGCAAGAGTATTTACGTTTACAAACCACTTTTTATAGGGAAACTTGAGAAGAGGATGAGAATAAACTTACATCATACAACGCTATGATTCCTCCAATGAATGCAGACAGATAAAAGATCATTCGCCAACTATAAGAGGAGATGAACAGAAACGACATTCAAATTAAATTAACTAAAAACTTGTCTTGTTTTGAGACAATTTTATTTTACATTTTTCCCATAGGGATTTTTTTTAAGGCATTAAAGGACATTAATCAAGGAGAATCACAACATTACAATACAATACAATACAAGACTGTGAACATGATAGCTCTAATGAGGGTAAAACTACAATCCCAGGAAGCATTGGGAATAAAATTTAAAAAGATGTACAAATACAACCATAATAACTTAAAGTTGTCGGTTGTATCAACAGATAGAGTACATTTCAAACGAACTTGTAATTGTTTCAAGTTTACTGGCTTTTCTTGCATAGCACCATGGGTAATGTAGTTTTCTCTGCACCAATTCTGATATTTAGCTGAATTATTTTAAAATCAGTCGAATGAAAGACTGATGGGCTTTTAACTTTGCATATACAATAAATTAACAACCTCAGAGCTCATTAGATAATTTAGGGTGCATCAGTTAGTAAGTAAGTTAAATATCTGTTGCCCTATAGGAAAAAATGAATGAGGAATGCTAGTTTAAAGGGGGCCTATTATGCCCCTTTTTAGAAGATGCAAGTCTCTAATGTCTCTACAGTGTGTATGTGAACTTTCAGCTCAAAATACCACACAAATAACGTTCTATAACTCTTTGAAACTGCCTTTTTAGGCTTTGATCCTAATTCTGCTGTTTTGTTGACTGTCACTTTAAATTCAAATGTGCTGTTTTGAAAAGAGGGCGGAGCTACAAATGCCTGTGTGTCAGCATAGCAGCAGATTCAAAACTCTAATAGCGGACAGCTGCTTCTCATTTAGATGGTCACCAGTGGGCGGGGTTTTCCCCCTCTGATGACACGTACAAAGGGAGAATGTCAATCAAAGTGTTTCTGCAGGCTGTTTTTATCAAGTGTGATATATATTATAGATTTTAAAAGAGAATTAATTAATTTTCACCATTAAAAGCTGGTTATATTCACACACTGTTGCCACCTTATGTGTTTAAACCCCTTATAAGAATGATTTTTGCACAATAGGTCACCTTTAACACTTTCTTTTCTTCATAACACATGAACATCTGACTACAAAATTTGGCATTTAAACAATCAGACTCAAGTATTGTGTGTTATTGGCAGGGCCAGACGGAATCTGTGGACTTTTTTTGATATTTCTGCGCAGAATTTTGTTTAAAAAATTAATATATGAAATATAAAGTATTACCTTTTTAAAAACAAATTAAATGTTTACAATGCAAATCCAATTAGATCCACTTTATTTGTTAAAAAAAAGCAAGTCTCTAAGTGCTAAAAGACAAAAAAATATGACTTTACAAACTGTATTGTAAATAAATCAAATGAACAGTATAATATCCGTCAATAATATTACTGAAATTAATAAAAAAAACTGAATAAATATAAATGTTAACACATTTACACAAGTAAATAAACAGAATCAATGATGGGCTAAAAATCTGCGGCATTCTGCACACGCAGATTCTGTGTGGGCCTAGTTATTAGTTCATGTGTTTTTCGTACCTGGCCTCTCTGAATTTTTTGAGAACCCCTGGCCGGTCCTGGTTTCGTCTCCTCCTGAACCAGCGCTCCACTTGTCTACTCGACCAGCTGCATTTTTTACACAGGCCATCAATATCTGCCTGATAGCAAAGGAGAAACAGCAGGGATAGAACAGAGACATGAGCTATACTGATAGTAAATCACAAACAATTCACTAGCAAGTAAATTATTCCTTTTATTCATCATGGGTCGCCACAGCAGAATGAACCACCAACTTATCCAGAGCGTAAAACATATGCCTTTCAAGTCGCAACCCAATCCTGGGAAACGTCGCATTCGTGTGTAGTTTGTTAAAGTAAAAAATGTAATTAATTTATTTCAAAGAACATAGATAAATAGATAAGTGTTCGTACATGTGTAGTGAGTTTGTATTTTGTTAAAAATCTTTTACCTAAAAATAACATTATTTAAAAGCTGAATGCACAAGATCATGAATTGCAGTTTCGGCATCTGATGAATGTCCAGCTTTAGATGTATCAACACAGCTAATAATAACTCTGACAGGAAACGGCACATCAGGAAACAGCCATCTAATACACACACTCAATCATCTACACTACAGACACAAGCCCTAAAATCTGTCAACATCACACAATAACAGCTCTTGTGCAACATTAACACGCACACATCCAGAGAAAATAGCATTTAATAGCACTAGTAAATACATCATTCACTCCAAAATGATTTATGCTGCTTGTTCAAGCTACTTAACTAAAATGAGCTGAATCAACACAATTCTCAAGGTTTTTTTAGGGGGAAAAACTTAATTGTTTTATGTTCAATCCACTTAAATATGTAAAAACAATTACAAATGTAATTTGTGTTGGGACAACATGAAGATATTGGTAGATAGATATGTATAGATATAAATGTATAATAAATACAAACTAGTATATACATTATAGAATCAGAATCAGATAGAGCTTTATTGCCAGGTATGTTCACACATACAAGGAATGTGTTTTGGTGACAGAGCTTCTACAGTGCAGCAGAATTACAGAGACAGGACAAAAAACAGACAATAAATATATTTTAAAAATAGAAGTAAGTGTTAAATGCAAACATACAGATGGACAAGTGTATGTACAGGTGTATTACTATATACAACATTATATGTGCAGCTGTTATGTGCAAATTGGCATATAAAGTGTGTTGTTAAATAAGTGTATGTGTGTGTAAAAATGGTATTGCAAGTAGTGATGTTGGTTCCACGATTATTATCATCATTATAGTGATTAGTTACTTCAAGCGAGTAAACCAATTGCCTTAACAGCAACAAGCTGACTTCACAAAGACAAAGTAAGTAAACCCATTGTTTGTTTGTTTTCCACCAACTTTATAGAAACTTTCAAAAATTACAAATATCACACATTTTAGAAAATTATTGTACATTTTGGCATAGAGAGAAGTAAACAAGGATCTAAATGATTGTGACAATTATTGACCCCCAAATATATTTATATATATGAAGAGTTTGATTGCAAAACGCGATAAACGCCATTTTTTAACATTTGGATTTTATGATTGGAAATCACTGTTCAGATGTTCCCTTATCTACAGTATGTGTGAATTGCTGCCATTAACACAATTTAAGAATGAACATTTTAACCCTACTAAAATGTATTTTTTCACAAAACGCGATATCCGCCAGACCAGTTTCTTTGCAAAGTGCGATATAACAGTTATAGAACTGTTATATATAGAACAGCTAGGCTATATACGCGAGCTCAACATCCCCTGGGAGGAGAGTCACCGCCGGCGAAGTGCCCCGAGTTTGCTCATTGATTTAACGATAATATCAAAACAAAAAAACATGTTTTTAAAAAGAGGATTCACTAGGCTAACTAAAAACTTTGCCATTTAATTGTTTATACTGTAGGTGAGCTGTCAGTCACAGGCTACGTCCGTCTGTCAGTCAGAGAATCAAAGCTTCAGAGTCGAGCAAACCTCATGGATGATGACGGATTGGAGTCGGTCATTCCAGCTGCATAATAATAATGATAATGATAATAATAATAATAACATTATTAGTATTACAGTGAAATAAGTCATTAAATATGACGGGACGAGGCGAGCTTGTGTCCGCGGACTGAATCAGAAACTGCGCCGTCGCGGCTCCGCCCGCTCTGATCATACAGGTTTTCAGCAGCGGTGTGGAAGGAGTCTACACTCTTTCTGTTACAAGCTACAACTCGTTTATTTAACTAACTGAATCTTACTTATCTATATTATAACTAATCACAATTAGTCCGAAGCTGTTTAAGAATGGTTGAAACGATAAACATCCTGCAGTTAGTTTGCTCTGACAGCTCAGCCGGTACGCTGTTATCCGACCTTTTCATTCAGGGACTGGCCTGGATTACTGGCACACGCCATAGTCACACTATGTGCATTATGGCATTATGTTTTTGATTATTATGAATATTTACGATCTATTGATAAATTATTGTTAATTTTCCCACTGATGATGCAAAAGATTTCTTCAAATGCCAGTGAAGCCTGCTTAACGCCATTGATGCCCCAGCAAAACAAAAAAGTTATGTTATGTTATATTGTGTACGTTCTGGCCAATATATATATATATAAAGAAAGTCTTATATATTTTGATTCAGCTAGAATAAAAGCAGGTTTTAATTTTTTAATAAACATTTTGAGGTCCCTTAAGTTCCCTTAAGCTGTTTTGAATTGTCTACAGAACAAACCATCATTATATAATGATAAGGCATGGGATGATAACCGTTTTCAAGGTATGCTGCGGTTTGGAAAAGTCAAGGTTTTAAAGCCGCCAAAATTATGTAATACTGTTCCTAAGGTATTCTTTTATTCTTTTATTTAATACTTTTATTTTAGGTTTTTTAGAACAACAGTATGTCCAGCAGGAACAAAATATCCAAATATGTTGCTTTAAATTGTAAAGAAATCTTTGTCAATGCAGATGTCAATGATTGAGCCTGACATGTTTGCTGCTCAAAAATATTATAAATCTTTCAAAAAATAAAATGTATTGTGTTCAAAGAGAAAAAAAGTTTTAGTTTTTTTATCAAGACATTTAAAAAGAATACATTTTAGAGCAATAATTACAATACCGTGATATCGTGGTATTTTTATCCAAGGTTATCATACCGTCAGAATCTTATACCGGCCCATGCCTAATAATGACTTGCCTGATCACACTAATTTACCTAATTAACCGAGTTAAGTCACTTTAAATGTCACTTTAAGCTGAATAATAGTATCTTGAAAAATATCTAGTCAAATATTATTTACTGTCATCATGGCAAAGATAAAATATCAGTGATTAGAGAATGAGTAATTGAAACTATTATGTTTAGAAACATGTTGAAAAATCATGTCGAAAAATTTCCATTTCAAAAGCTTTACGTTAAACAGAAATTGGGAAAAACAATATACAGGAGAACTAATAATTCAGAAGGCCTAATAATTCTGTATATAATAAACTGTACTGTATATTGACAGAAATCTGTAGTTGATGAGGTAGCAAACTTTACCTGTCCAGGGTTTTTTGTCTTTGTAGTGAAGTGATGTTCAAGAACAGTGTTGTGCTCCGCTCTGTGCCTGGTTTTCTCTGTAATGCCAAGTGAAGCTGCAAGAGGTGTCGCTATCAACCTAGAAAGACACATTCGAGGAACTGATGAATAAAGATTTTTGACAAACATAAATGTAACAAAGCTGCATCAGTTAGCATGCTGCTAACTGTTGAGACTTTTATCACAAGCCTCATTCACAGTACAAGCGACTTGCGGCTATAGGAGTATTTCTGATGCACATAGAGGATGCACTTTTATTATGTAACCACTATATGATCAGCCACTATTACAGTATAGATTAAATATAGATTACTATTAAAATATACTGTAGAAATATACAGATTCAAGTGATGCAGAGGACAAACAGACATGCAGGGCCTTATAATTGAGGGCCTTATAACTGAAGCACAGCAGGTCATGCGCCCGAGTAAGAACACTGTAAAAAGTCATTCTGTGGCCTTGTAGATTTCATTAATATTAATATGTACACGGGCGCCATGGTGGCGTAGTGAGTAGCACGTTCGCCTCACAGCAAGAAGGTCACTGGTTCGATCCCCGGCTGGGTCAGTTGGCATTTCTGTGTGGAGTTTGCATGTTCTCCCCGTGGTTGCGTGGGTTTCCTCCGGGTGCTCCAGTTTGCCCCACAGTCCAAAGATATGCGGTACAGGTGAATTGGGTGAGCTAAATTGTCCTTAGTGTATGTGTGTGAATCAGAATGTATGGATGTGTTTCCCAGAGATGGGTTGTGGCTGGAAGGGCATCCGCTGCGTAAAACAAATGCTGGATAAGTTGGCGGTTCATTCCGCTGTGGCGACTCCGGATTGATGAAGGGACTAAGCTAAAAAGAAAATGAATGAATGAATAATATGTACACTTTATTTAATAAAATTAATTTCCTGATTTTAGGGCATTTTTTTGCTTTGAAATAACTTAAAAATGTCTTTAATAAAATCTAATTAATTTTATTGTAAGAATTTAGCTGTTATTTTTGAATAATTTCAAAAAGAGAAAAAATTGATTAAATCCATCGTGATTAAAATCAGCATTTTCAAATTAGCCTGGGGCACAAGCCAGTAAGATATGCTAATTTATTTAAGTACTGTTTGTGGTTACTCATTTTAAATGACTAATTTTAAATGAGCTAATTTAATTAATTGTTACTCAATTCATATTTGTTACATTTAATTAATAATATTGCTTGTAATCTGTTACCTCAATTTTATTGAGTAGATATGGGGTATTATTGTTTTACAGTGCAGACAGAGCGTATGCAATACATTTAGGTGAATGTATGTATTGTCCAAGACAAAAACAACCCTCACTAAAACAGCATATATAAGGAGAATCATTTAGAAAAGATATGTAAAAACAGAAAAACATACAGCCATTAATTGAAAAGCTAGGATCCTATTGGAGCCGGGAAACGGGTTACATCATATCTCATGATACCTATGGATAAGAAACTGTATATAAACTGTGGGGGCGATGCAGTGGTGCAGTAGGTAGTGCTGTCGCCTCACAGTAAGAAGGTTGCTGGTTCGAGCCTCGGCTGGGTCAGTTGGCATTTCTGTGTGGAGTTTGCATGTTCTCCACATGTTCGCGTGGGTTTCCTCCGGGTGCTCCGGTTTCCCCCACAGTCCAAAGACATGCGGTATAGGTGAACTGGGTAAGGATAAATTGTCCGTAGTGTCTGAGTGTGAATGAGTGTGTATGGATGTTTCCCAGAGATGGGTTGCAGCTGGAAGGGCATCCGCTGCACAAAACATATGCTGGATAAGTTGGCGGTTCATTCCACTGTGGCGACCCCAAATTAATAAAGGGACTAAGCCAAAAAGAAAATGAATGAATGAATATAAAGTGTGTGTTTTTGAACATCGGGAGGGAGAGAGCTCGATCAACCATCTCTGCTGTAACAATAAACTGCTTCAACTTGACAACTGCGAAGACCTCAGCTTCTATTTTGAAACTTAGAAGATGTTTGTTGAGATCCAGCGCAACTTTCCACTACAAAGCAAAGCAACAAGTGACCATTATTTAAAAGTAGAGCATGCGACTTTCGGCGACCTCCATCTATGCGATCGAGAGTGAACGTTGGTGACCAGGTGGCCGTGTCGAGCCACACAACAAAGTTTAGAATCCTTCAACTTTATGCAAATAAAGAGCGACTTTCTTGAAAGACAGTCAATAGGAGCACCAATAGAGCTCACGTCATCATCTCTCAGCTCGCTCAGAGGCCGTTTCTATTCATGTTGTAAATACCTATACAGACCTGCGTTTGAAGCAGGTCGCTGCCCAGAGCGTGAGGCAGCTACAAAGTCGCTGGGTGTCTGAGGCCCCATTTACACTAATGAGTTTTCATTTTAAAATGCATAAGTTTTGCTATGGTTACGCCATCCGTCCACACTACGCCGGAGTTTTCGAGCCGCGAAAACGGAGCGTTTTGGAAACGCTGGAGAGGCCGTTTTCATTCTAAAACGCTGCTGCTCCGTTTCAGTGTGGATGGGGGAAAAAGAAGAAGCAGAGGAAGGAAAACAGAGGCGTGGTTGCTGAGATTCGCTTCTCGATTGGGGCTTTTGGGTCATTGCGTATTCTTCCCTTATTCGTCAAGCCCCTATCACATGACTATAACGCCACCGGAAGACAGCAGACCAGCCTTCACTGTAAACAACAACATGGACACAGAAATGGTAGCGTTGTTTGCACTATTGTCCGACTATTATTCTGCCTTTTTTACTACAACAGCTGCATATATTCGCAAGAGGCAAGCTATTGTTCGAGCACTCGCTAATCGCTCGCATTTCACACGGCGTAAGCCCTATTTAGAATGCTGAGCGAGACACATGCTTCCTGTTTATACTTAAACGCACATGCCCAGAGTGCGCGAATGGTCACGTGATATATGTTTTTGGTGGCGTAATGTGGACGGAGATATGTTCAGAAATGCTGGGTGAAGCGCTAGTGTGGACGCGGATCGTTTCCATGCTAAAACGCCGTTTTAAATCTTAAACGCACTAGTGTAAACGGGGCCTGAATGAGGCATCAGTGTTGATGTACTTCCAACTGAAACTGAATATCGAGTAGGGGGCGGGGCTTTGCATCATTCCCTCAAAGCAAACTAATGGTAAAAGGGGCATGGTTAAGGATATTAATATACAGTTGCTTTGAAAACCCTCGGGTTGACAGATGAACTGCCACTCCAAACACAGAAACAGGCATAGATTGAAGATTGTCAAAACAGATCTTCTTTTTTTCAGATTAATTTACATGAATTAATTATTAATTTAAAAAAAACAATGTGAGCTAGCAAAATAAACATGGCAAATATTGATTACATGCAGACTTTAACATGTTTGATAGAATGTTCGAGTACAGAATCATATTGTTAGCATGAATTAACATCATGTTTATACATTAATTAGCACTTTGCTAACAAGAATTAGCATGTGATAGCATGAATTAAGATGTAGCTAACATGAAGTTGTATGTTGCTGGCATGTAACTAGCATTAAATGTGTTTTAACGGGTTTTTACATCATTTTTACATGATGCAAGCATGAATTAGCATTGTTGCAAACATGACTGAATGTTGCTATCATTTTATTATCATTGATTAGCATGCTGCTAGCTTTCCCAGAGATGGGTTGTGGCTGGAAGGGCATCCGCTGCGTAAAACAAATGCTGGATAAGTTGGCGGTTCATTCCGCTGTGGCGACCCCGGATTAATAAAGGGACTAAGCCGAAAAGAAAATGAATGAATGAGCATGCTGCTAGCAAGAATTAGCATTGCTCCAACATGACTATGTATGTTGCTATTATTTTATTAATATGAATTGCCAAGTTTCTAGTATGAATGGGCTGGCTGACTGAAAATTAAAAGTCTGTGTACATATACCCCATTACATATGTTTAAAATCATTTAAAATGTTGCTAGCATTAAATCAGCAGTCGTTAATCTATTTCTTACAAAAAATAAAATAAAAAAAACGTGTTTCACCATGCATTATGATGTTACAGAATTAGAATATCGCTAGCATGTATTAGTTAGGAAAGAGATGGCATAACACTTCATATCATACCTGCCAACATTTGGTTTCGAAATTCCGAGAGATTATCAACGGGGGGATGGGGAGTGGCGGGGTGGGGTGGGGGGAATACAAATAAACATACAAATGTGCCCAAAGCAATATCCATGGCTCCTGGTGACACAATTGTAATATTTGTGTTTTACTCTTAGCCAATGATGTTGCACAAGCAGAGCATTCTATGTACTTATTGGTTAGAACAAGTGTCAGTCAAGTTGGTTCGTGAGATGTTATAGGAAAATAAGGAACAAGGAAGCGCGTGTGAAATGCTGAATGAGAGCGCTATGTTGTAAGTGAAGTTTGTATTAAAATGAACATGCGTTATTGAAAGCCTGGAGAGGTCTAATATTCTAATTTTCAACAAAAATGAGGTCTTGTAAAGCGAGGCGATAACAATAAACTCTCTAAGGAACAGGACATTATTAATAATTTTAACATAATTTACATTTTTAGTGCCGTTGTGATGTCACATGCTGAGTGATGTCAATTTTCCCACCGTGCCCGACATTAAAATCAATACGACACACCTTGCAGAAAGCGTGGCCGTCGTCAAGGTGGCTTCTAGACAAACACTTGAATTCTTCTGTCCAGCTGTTAATAAATTTACATGTATATATTTTTTTCTTTGCCGAAGCACAACCTGACTCTTCTCTTTCCATTATGTGTACTACTACTGACACAGCTGCTTGTTGCCACTGCCACCGTTCAAGTCCCGCATCCACCTCCTGCGCAGCAATCAACAGCGCACCTGAGTTGTAACATATGTTGCCAGATTGAGGTAAAATACGTTACAAGATTTGAATATTGCGTAAATTGTGTGAGGTGATGAACTTCGTTCAAGATCTGGCAACTTGACAAATATGAACAAAAGTGCGTTTTTGAAACTGCATTGGAACGTACAAATTACGGGAGTTTCCCGGGAGAAATAACAAACCGGGAGGGTGGCGGGAGATGGATGTGAAATACGGGAGACTCCCGGGAAAAACGGGAGTGTTGGCAGGTATGCTTCATATTAGCCTGACGTTTGATGCAAGAACAAAAATCATATTCAGTTTTACAAAGAAATCAAGGAAACTAAAAGTAAATAGAGATGATTTTCCAATAACAAATTTCCCAGACACAAGAATGACAAAAGAATCTTACCGCTCAAACAGGTATCTGACCATCAGGAAGATGAGAGCGTACGGCAGCGTGATGTAAAGGTGTGATGGTCTGGCGTAGACGAGACCGTCTTCATCTTTCAGATCAGCCCACGTCAGGTTCCCCGGCAGCCAGAGACGATCCCACCAAAACCACTCGCCCAGCGTCCCGATCACCAACATCTGGTGACAAACACCCACAGACAACCATCCAACTCAATTCAAAGCTTCATTTCAACTCAACTCAATTTATTTCAAGAGCGCTCTTAACCAACCATCGTGGGGACCAAAGTGCTGTTCATAAAAACACATAATACATGCCAAAATTCATTAAAAGCTTAGGAAGGTAAGTGTGTTTTTATTGACCTCTGAAATGACTCCAAACTAGGACATGTTCTTGAGGAGAGTGGAAGATCGTTCCAAAGTCGTGGAGCTGCTATACTGAAAAATCTCTATCACCTCGACATTTCCAGCGTGATCGTGGAACTGTCGAGTAGAGTCGATCCTTAGAGCAAAGAGATTTCAAGGGTTGATGTATATTAATTATCTCAGAAATATACTCAGGGGCCAGGCCATGGAGGGATTTAAAAACATACAACAGTACATTGTAGTGAATTCTAAACTAAACTCAACTCAGTTTATTTCTATAGCACTTTCAACAAAAAACAATGGGTACCATAGTGCTGTACATAAAAAAAAACACATAAAACACCTGCAAACGTACACAGAACTAAAATACATAAATTCACAACACATGATTAAAAGCCAAAGAAAATATGTGAGTTTTCAGTGACCTTTGAAAAGACACAAAGGTTGGAGCTGTTCTTACGGAGAGTGGAAGATCGTTCCAAAGTCTTGGAGCTGCCAATGAAAAGGCTCGATCACCTCGACATTTCAAGCGTGACCGTGGAACAGTCAAATCGAGCTGATCCTTGGAGCGAAGAGATCTCACCGGTTGGTGTATATTAATGAGCTCAGAAATACACTGAGGGGCCAGGCCATGGAGGGATTTAAAAACATACAGCAGCACTTTGTACTGAATTCTAAACTGGATTGGCAGCCAGTGTAAGGAAACCAGTACAGGTGTGATGTGCTCTCCTTTTTTTGTGCCTGTTAAAAGCCTGGCAACTGAGTTCTGGACCAGCTGCAGACGAAAGAGAGAGAGGCCTGACTCACACCCAGATACTAAGCATTGCAATAATCCAGACGAGAAGAGATGAAGGCATGAACAACCTTCTTCAAGTCACTGAAAGTGAGGACAGACTTCAGCTTGGCAATATATCTAAGATAAAAAAAAAATATTTTTGACAACCGCATTGATTTGGCGATCAAATTTAAGTTCAGATTAAAAAATAACACCAAGACTTTTTACAGAGGAATGTATTTTTGTATTATTTTTTTTTGTAGAATCTGAACCTTTCTGATCAAAAACAATAAATTCACACTTGTCCTCAATTAGTTGGAGAAAGTTATTCGCTAACCAACACTTTACATCAGCCAAACAATTAAACAACGCCTGAAGGGAGGATTGATTCCCAGATTTTATGGGGAAGTAGATTTGAGAGTCATTAGCATATAGATGGTAATTTATGCCATGCTTTTCAAAATCTTTCCTAACGGAAGTAATTTAAGAGAAAGCAAAACAGGACCCAGTATTGAGCCCTGCAGAACCCCACACATTAATCGAATGACAGATGAACAAGAGTTGCCCAAACTGACTAATATAGTTCTACCCTTCAAATATGATGAGAACCAATCCAAGGCTAAACCCTGGACACCAGCGTGTTCTCGAAGTCGATCAATGAGAATTTCATAATCAATTGTCTCAAAAGCAGCAGTGAGATCCAATAATATAAGAACAATAGGGCTTCCTGAATCAACCTCCAACAAAATATCGTTTGAGACCCTCAATAGAGCGGACTCTGTGCTGTGACCAGCTCTAAAACCTGACTGAAATCAAACATATTATTATTAACCAGGAATTCATTCAGCTGTACAGTCACAATCTTCACTGGATTGGTAACCAGTGTAGGGAAACTAGTACGGGTGTGATGTTCTCTCCTTCTTTTGTGCCTGGCAGCTGAGTTCTGGACTAGCTGCAGACGAGAGAGAGAGAGAGAGGCCTGACTTACACCCAGAGACAATAGCTATGTTTCCATTAAAAAAATGTGAACAAACTTTATGCACAAAACTGGATTATCGTATAAAAGACGTGCGAATAAAGCAGCGTTTCCATCCAACAAGTCAAAGCGAATAAAATCGTTACTTCCTTATAAACTGGTGCCAAATACCAACAGTAAAAAACGGCATTTGATGCAGTAGGAGTAGCTGCGTGAATCTTTTCATCATTTAATAAATGACTTGTGCCTCAGAAGGCAATCCTGACACGCAGTGAATGCGTGGTGGCATTTGAAGGCGTGAGACGCGGAGCGTAGAGGCTCTTGACAGTTCTGGAGGTAATTAATAATGTATTAAAACTAATACTGAAATGGTTAAGGCGTTTTTAGAATGACCAAAACAACATTTCAGATGTTTTACAGTGCTCTCCCCCTGCTGGTTTGTCAATTCACACACATTCCTACCATCACATGTTCTCTTAAAACAAGATCACATGACCTTTTTTAATGCACATACTTGAATTTGTTGAGTAAAAGTGTTTCCATCGTAGTTTATCCGCATCTTTTCTTATCGAATAAAAAGTTTATCCTACTAAGTTGTGCATATTCATTTTTTATGCACATTTTCAAAACTTATGCGCATCTTGGTGTTTGCATAAACAGTTTTTTTATGCACATATCCAAAGTGCGCATAAAAATTGCTGGATGGAAACGTAGCTACTGTGTTGCAATAATTCTGACGAGAAGAGATGAAGGCGAGAACAACCTGAGAGGACAGACTTCAACTTGGCAATAGAGAAAAAAACATTTTTGACAACCACATTAATTTGGCAATCAAATTTAAGCTCAGAGCACGATTTCAGTAGTGCTTTTCACAATGTATATTGTGTCAAAGCAGCTTAACATACAGTTTAAGTCACAGTGATTCGCTCTCCTGTGATTTTTTTATGTTTAACAGATTCAGGAATTTTTCACAGTATTTCCTATAATATTTTTTTCTTCTGGAGAAAGTCTTATTTGCTTTATTTTAGCTAGAATAAAAGCAGTTTTACTTTTTTAAAACCATTTTAAGGTCATTATTACCAGCCCCCTTAATCAAAAATTTGTTTTGGATTGTTTATAGCAGTGACTCTCAAACTTTTTTCCACCAAGTACCACCTCAGAAAAGAATGCCTCTCCAAGTACCACCATAATGACCAGAATTGAAATACAGTAGGTCTAATTAAGCAGCTACAGCTCTGCACAGTTCAAAAACGTGGCAGATTAATTCTTATTATTATGAATATTTATTACCGTCAGCCACTTTAAACATTCTACATAATTTGAACATTGATGCTGCGTTCACACCAGACGCGGAAGACGCGTCAAGCACGAGTGATTTACATGTTAAGTCAATGCAAAGGTGCGAATAGACATCCTGCGGCGCGATACGCGCAAGCGGTGCGAATGGCGCCACACGAATTGAGCGTTTTGCGCGTTTGACGCACGTAACGCGCAATTAGCGAATCGCTCCAGTTTGAAAATCTGAACTTCAGCGGACATTCGCGCCACGTTAACCAATCAGGAGCTTGCTCTTGTGGGGGTGTGATTATGACGTACCGCCTGTTGTTGGTGTCTCGGGGAAAAATCCTCCTGCCGACATCGACAACAGTTCATCAAACTTGGCTTGGCTCAGTCAGAAGCACCGCTGAAAGCTTCCATCATCCAGGTTAAGTTTCTGGAGGAGTTAAGAGCACAGAGCTGGGTGCACCTCTGAAATAATCTAGTGGACGCTGTTTTTCAGCCTTCATAAAGCACATAAAACAGTTATTCTCTCTATAAAACCCCTGTTAGCCATTCACCAATAAAGCTACAGTCACCAAGCCCTAGACAAAAGCCCTGCCCATTACGCGAATCCGCGTCTGCTCTCAAGTGAATTTGACGCATGAATGAAGCAGATTTGTATGCGCGAATGAATTGAGTAAACTCAAATGTTCACGTGTCTATTTACGCGAATAACGCAATTTTGCTGCGCTTGCTGCATCTGGTGTGAATACAGCATAACACTGTTCTGTGCTTACAGTTACAAAAATAAATAAAACGTCAACATTTAAATTAAAATGTGCTTTTAAAGTTAATAAAAATGGCACTGTTCTTAAAGTAAAAAAAGAAAACTAAAAAGTATTATAATAAAGTAGCCTATTCGTCAAGTTTCTTGGACCTCGTAAATATAGACTACATGTCAACATATTCATATGTAAAATCTATCTATCTATCTATCTATCTATCTATCTATCTATCTATCTATCTATCTATCTATCTATCTATCTATCTATCTATCTATCTATCTATCTATCTATCTATCTATCTGTCTGTCTGTCTGTCTGTCTATCTTTCTGTCTATCTATCTATCTATCTATCTATCTATCTATCTATCTATCTATCTATCTATCTGTCTGTCTATCTGTCTGTCAATCTGTCAATCTATGTATCTTTCTGTCTATCTTGCTGTCTATCTTGCTGTCTATCTTTCTGTCTATCTATCTATCTATCTATCTATCTATCTATCTATCTATCTATCTATCTATCTATCTATCTATCTATCTATCTATCTATCTAAATTGTGGAATATAATGCTAGTGACATGCTAACATCATGCTAAATAATTCTATCTATCTATCTATCTATCTATCTATCTATCTATCTATCTATCTATCTATCTATCTATCTATCTATCTATCTATCTATCTATCTATCTATCTATCGTTCTATCTATCTATCTATCTATCTATCTATCTATCTATCTATCTATCTATCTATCTATCTATCTATCTATCTATCTATCTGTCAACATATCCATATGTAAAATCTTTTTGAACTGTATGTTGCATGTATATATGACTTATTTGTATGTCTAAACATCTAAATCTTTATTATATTATATACTATATATAATGTATTATTATTATTATAATACATTAACTTGTATTTTAAATATATGAATTGGATTTACATATTTAAATTAGATATTAGATTAGCGTGTTAGAGTAGGCTTTGTGTGTCAGAAAAGCAAGTTATTAAACTATACCTGTCAACGGTGGGATATAAAAATGCAGGAAACACCCCCAACAACAACTGTTACAAAAATGGGAAGGAAATTTGCTTCAAATGATAGAATACATAACAAACATTAGAAAATTGAAAATAAAATAGAAGGTTTAGCCTATTTAAATCAATTTACTGATCACATTGGTGTTATCGTATGCATCAAAAGGGTTAAAGGTGTGTTCATTTTTTAACTTTTATTATTCAGCGATTCCTCCGAGTACCACTAGAAGGAAGCTTGCGCACAGTTTGAGAACCACTGGTCTACAGAACAAACCTCTCTCTGTTAAACGGAAAAAATGTCTACAGGAGGGCCAATAATTCTGACTTCATCTGTGTTACATTTGTGGGTGTTGTGATTCCTATTTGCCGCTTTCCAAATATAACCCCCGATTCTGCAAATCCAGTTTTTGAGCCTTAATAAAAGATTCTTCAAACGTGTTGACTGTAAACAGCTGTGCTTCGACTATAAACAGTGTTCATAGGGGCCGTGCTGACCTGCGGCAAAACAACAATCCACAGCTGATCTGGGAAGACGAGTAGAGCTCGTATTGTGTGTGTATTTAAAGTTCACAGCCATTCAGTCAACTACAACAACACCTCACGCCCAAGTTTAATAATTTTAAGCTGTGAAAGTAAAAAGTTAAAAGTGAAAGTCGGTCACGGAGACTGAATAATAACGCAGTCTTGGGTTACTGTAGTTCACACTCCTCAGACTGGGTTAGTGATTAATCCTGGCAGCAGGTTTGGAGACATTAAGCTGCCATCTATAAATCTGCAATCATGCTAGCGGTGTGGAAAATAATGCTAGCATACATCCTTCCATCAGTCGGTCTGTATTATACTGCTTAATCATGCAAGGAATGTGTAAAATCACGATAGAAACTTGCTTACAATATGATAATTCATTATAGATAGAGACACGGACAGACACACAGATAGATGCTATCTGTCTGTTATGCTGTTAAATCTTGTAAGAAGAGTAGAAAAAAATCATGCTACTAACATGCTAATAATATATTAAATCATGCTACTTTCGATCTATTTAGCTAGCTAGCTGTTAAAGAAGTGTGGAAAATCATGCTAGCAGCATGCTAACATTTTGCTAAATCTAACTATCCATAAGAAGGGTAGATAATCATGCAAGTAACATGCAAACAAACATGTTAAATCTTGCTACTATTGAAGTATACATCCATCCATGCATCCATCTATCTAGCTGTTAAATCATGTGTGGCAAATCAAGCTAGCAGCATGCTAACATCATCATGCTAAGTCATATTTACCTGTCTGCCTGCCTGTCTGTCTGTCTGTCTGTCTGTCTATCTAAAGTGTGAAATTTAATGCTAGTGGCATGCTAACATCATGCTAAATAATTCTATCTATCTATCTATCTATCTATCTAT
>CAIGQQ010005185.1:3023258-3056061 GCA_903798035.1 Danio albolineatus
AATATGCACTTTTAAGGTACCAATATTGACATTTTGGGCACTAATAAGACCTTTTAAGGTACCAATATTGACTATTTACATATGAATATGCAGCTTTAAAGTACCGTTATTGACCTTTTAGATACTAATATGCACTTTTAGGTAAAACAACGCAAATTTAAGGTACAATATTGACCCTTTAGGTAACGATATGCACCTTATGAACTCTTTAGAAGTTAATGCACCTTTAAAGGTATCAATATCAACCCTTTAGTTACTAATATGTAGGCCCACACAGAATCTACGCGCGCAGAATTCCGCAGCTTTTTAGCCCATCATTGATTCTGTTTGTTTACTGATGTAAATTCGTGTAAATTTATGTTTATTCAGTTTATAAATTAATTTGAGTAATAATATTGACTAATATGAAATTTTTATATGATTTATTAACAAAACAGTTTGTAAAGTCATATTTTCTGTCTTTTAGTAGAGATTTTATATGAAATACTTGCTTTGTTTACCAAATAAAGTGGATTTAATTGTATTCGCAATGTAAACATTAAATAACAGTTAAAAAGGTATTACTTTTTATTTCATATATTAAGTTTTTAGTTGTGATACTCCCAAAATCATTCAGCATAAATCTGCAGATTTTTAACAAATTACTCCGCAGAAATAGCAAAAAATGTCCGCAGATTCCGTCTGGCCCTACTAATATGTCCTTTCAATGTATCAATATTTGTACTAATACGCACATTTAAGGAACCAATATTGACCCTTTACATACTAATATGCACCCTCAAGGTATCAACATCGACCCATTAAATATTAATATGCACATTTAAATTATCAATATTGACCCTTTAGGTAATATGCACTTTTATGGTATACCAGTATCAATACTTTACAGAAGGTATAATGCACTAAAATACTAATATCAACGCTTTGGGTTGTAATATGCACTTTTTAAAGTATTAATATTGATGCTTTCGATACTAATATGCACCTTTAAGGTACTAATATTAAGCCTTTAGGAACTAATAGGCACATTTAAGGTCCTAATATTGACTCTTTAGATACTAACATATATTTTTTTTAAATACCAATATTGACCCTTTATGTACTAATAAGAACTTTTAAAGTAACAACACCGACCCTTTAATTATGCACTTTTATGGTTATACCATTATCGAGGCTTTACAGTAGCTACTAGTATGCACTTTTGAGATACCAATACTGACATTTTAGCTACTAATAAGAACTTTTAAGATACCCATATTGAGACTTTAGATACTAATATGCACTTTTAAGATACCAACATTAACCCTTTGGGTAGTAATAAAAACTTTTAAAGTTCCAATATTGACGCTTTAGGTACAATTATGCACTTTTATGGTATACCAATATTGAGGCTTTACAGTAGATACTAATATGCACTTTATAAAGTACCAAAATTGATGCTTTAGATACTAATATTAATACTTTAAAGTGCCATATCCACCCTTTACATACTAATATGTACCTTCAAGGTACCAATATTGACCCTTTATATACTAATATGCACATTTAAGATACTAATATTGACCTATGAACTTTTAGAGTACCAATATTGACAGTTTAGGTACCAATATCGACACTTTAGGTACTAATATGCACTTTTAAGATAATATTAACCCTTTAGGTACTAATATGCCCTTTCAAGATATCAATGTTGAATGTTTACATAGTAATATGCACCTTCAAGATACCAATATTGACCCATGAAATTCTAAAATGCACATGTAAGATATAAATATTGACCCTTAAGGAACTAAAGTACCTAAATATCTATATATCTACCTAAATATCAACCCTTTACTTATAAATATGCACCTTTAGGTAAAAATAGGCACCTTGAAAAGTGCATTATCCACCTTTTATATACTAATGTGCACATTCATTCATTTTCTTGTCGGCTTAGTCCCTTTATTAATCTGGGGTCGCCACAGCGGAATGAACCGCCAACTTATCCAGCATATGTTTTACGCAGCGGATGCCCTTCCAGCTGCAACCCATCTCTGGGAAACATCTAAACACACTCACTCATACTCATACACTACGGACAATTTAGCCTACCCAATTCACCTATACCACATGTCTGGACTGTGGGGGAAACCGGAGCACCCGGAAACCCACGCAACCACGGGGAGAACATGCAAACTCCACACAGAAATGCCAACTGCCCAGCCGGGACTCGAACCAGCGACCTTCTTGCTGTGAGGCGAACGTGCTCCTCACTATGCCACCGTGGCACCACTAATGTGCACATTTAAGATACAAATATTGACCTTTTAGGTACTGATATGTTCTTTTAGAGTACCAATATTGACCCTTTAGGTACCAATATCGACACTTTAGGTACTAATATGCACTTTTAAGATAATATTAACCCTTTAGGTACTAATATGCCCTTTCAAGATATCAATGTTGAATATTTACATACTAATATGCACTTTCAAGGTACCAATATTGACCCATTCAATTCTAATATGCACATTTACGATATCAATATTGACCCTTTAGGTACTAATAGGAACTTTTAAGGTAACAATATCGACCCTTTAGGTACTAATAGGAACTTTTAAGATACCATTATAGAGCCTTTAGGTACAATTATGCACTTTTATGGCATACCAGTATCGAGGCTTTACAGTAGGTACTAATATGCATGTTTAAAGTACTAAAATTGACGCTTTAGATACTAATATGCACTTTTAAGGTACAATATCCACCCTTAACGTACTAATATGCACCTTCAAGGTACCAATATTGACCCTCTACATAATGTGCACATTTGCGATACAAATATTGACCCTTTAGGTACTAATATGCACTTTTGAGGTACCAATATCAACCATTTACATATAAATATCCACCTTTAGGTAAAAATAAGCACTTTTAAAATGCCATATCCACCCTTTACATACTAATAAGCGTATTCGAGGTACCAATATTGACCCTTTACACACTAATGTGCACATTTAAGATACAAATATTGACCTTTTAGGTACTAATATGTACTTTTAGAGTACCAATATCGACACTTTAGGTAACAAATATCGACACTTTAGGTATAAATATGCACTTTTAAAGTACCAATATTGACTCTTTAGGTACCAATATCAACACTTTAGATACTAATATGCACTTTTAAGATATTATTAACCCTTTAGGTACTAATATGCCCTTTCAAGATATCAATATTGAATATTTACATACTAATATGCACCTTCGAGGTACCAATATTGACCCATATAATTCTAATATGCACATTTAAGATATCAATATTGACCCTTTAGGTACTAATAGGAACTTTTAAGGTAACAATATCTACCCTTTAGGTACTAATAGGAACTTTTAAGATACCATTATAGAGCCTTTAGGTACAATTATGCACTTTTATGGCATACCAGTATCGAGGCTTTACAGAAGGTACTAATATGCACTTTTAAAGTACCAAAATTGACGCTTTAGATACTAATATGCACTTTTAAGGTACAATATCCACCCTTAACATACCAATATGCACCTTCAAGGTACCAATATTGACCCTTTACATACTAATATGCAAATTTAAGATACAAATATTGACTTTTTAGGTATTAATATGCCCTTTTAGAGTACCAATATCGACACTTTAGGTTTTAATATGCACCTTTAAGATACCAATATTGACCCTTTAGGTACTAAGCACTTTAAAACTTCCCACAAAATTAGTATTGTGCGTAGTTAATTTTAGTGAATACATTAACTAATTAAACCTTATTGTAAAGTGTGACCCAAAAAAAACTGTTAAATAAGCTCCTTTACTGTTTTACTGTACAAACATCATCCAAACAAATGCTTCAAATGTATTGTGTGCCTCTAAATCTCTCCACTTACCTCTATTCACACTGCATGAAAGCCAAGGTCAAGAAAGCTCCAGTTTAGCTCTTGTTGCCGTCTGATCTCTCTCCGTTAAGACGTGTGTAACATGACAGCACTGTAGCACTGGCGGCCCATAGGAACGCTCTTGTTTCAAATACTCCAGTCACACCCTGCCTGCTTTACTAGCGATTGAGCAGTTATTTTCCCCTCCCTGGTTTCCTCCTCCTCACCGTTCGCAGGTTATCAGGTATTCGGCGGGTTCATTCACACACACACACATACAGAAAAACTGCGCCCT
This sequence comes from Danio albolineatus, assembly GCA_903798035.1. Taxonomy (NCBI): domain Eukaryota; kingdom Metazoa; phylum Chordata; class Actinopteri; order Cypriniformes; family Danionidae; genus Danio; species Danio albolineatus. The sequence goes on from CAIGQQ010005185.1 coordinate 3,027,442, forward strand.
CAGGACTCACTCGTTTGCATTGTGCAACTGATAGAGAGCAAGGCGAGGGTCATGATAGTGAACACAATGGCGACAAGCGGCCTGATAAGACAAAGGACACACAGACGGTGACTCAGTCCAACGGGGTGTGTTTTTGGGCAGGACTCGATGTCTGTACTCGCTCCCATTCGTTACCTGGAATTCAGAAAACACCTTTGGTTATTTATAGACGCTTGTTTTACTTCAGGACACAGATTTCACTTGGAATGCCAAACGGTGTGACCAGACTTCTAGAATTGGTGTATAAAAAGTAAACAAAAGCATGTTGGAAATTAAACATTGATACGCTGGGATGTTATCTTCAACTTGACGGATCCAATGATGTGGTTATTCATTAACTTTGAGGTTATGGGGGATTAAGGCATTACTCTGGTTGCTATTAATCATTTAAGGGATATATATATATATATATATTAAATATACACTACAGGTCAAATGTTTGGGATCAGAAATCAGATTTTGAACAGTTTTTAAAAGAAGACTATTCTGATTTGACTTGATTTATTTTGAACAGAATATCATACACTTAAAACGATTCCTCAAATAAAACACAGTTCATGATGATCAACAAGATATCCACCTATACATACAGGGAGTGCAGAATTATTAGGCAAATTAGTATTTTGACCACATCATCCTCTTTATGCATGTTGTCTTACTCCAAGCTGTATAGGCTCGAAAGCCTACTACCATTGAAGCATATTAGGTGATGTGCATCTCTGTAATGAGAAGGAATCTGGCGTAATGACATCAACACCCTATATCAGGTGTGCATAATTATTAGGCAACTTCCTTTCCTTTGGCAAAATGGGTCAAAAGAAGGACTTGACAGGCTCTGAAAAGTCAAAAATAGTGAGATATCTTGCAGAGGGATGCAGCACTCTTAAAACTGCCAAGCTTCTGAAGCGTGATCTTCCAACAATCAAGCCTTTCATTCACAATAGTCAACAGGGTCGCAAGAAGCGTGTGAAAAAACCAAGGCGCAAAATAACTGCCCATGAACTGAGAAAAGTCAAGCGTGCAGCTGCCAAGATGCCACTTGCCACCAGTTTTGCCATATTTCAGAGCTGCAACATCACTGGAGTGCCCAAAAGCACAAGGTGTGCAATACTCAGAGACATGGCCAAGGTAAGAAAGGCTGAAAAACGACCACCACTGAACAAGACACACAAGCTGAAACGTCAAGACTGGGCCAAGAAATATCTCAAGACTGATTTTTCTAAGGTTTGATGAACTGATGAAATGAGAGTGAGTCTTGATGGGCCAGATGGATGGGCCCGTGGCTGGATCGGTAAAGGGCAAAGAGCTCCAGTCCAACTCAGACGCCAGCAAGGTGGAGGTGGAGGACTGGTTTGGGCTGGTATCATCAAAGATGAGCTTGTGGGGCCTTTTCAGGTTGAGGATGGAGTCAAGCTCAACTCCCAGTCCTACTGCCAGTTTCTGGAAGACACCTTCTTCAAGCAGCGGTACAGGAAGAAGTCTGTATCCTTCAAGAAAAACATGATTTTCATGCAGGATAATGCTCCATCATAGCGTCCAAGGACTCCACAGCGTGACTGGCAAGAAAAAGTCTAAAAGAAGAAAAACTAATGACATGGCCTCCTTGTTCACCTGATCTGAACCCCATAGAAAACCTGTGGTCCATCATCAAATGTGAGATTTACAAGGAGGGAAAACAGTACACCTCTCTGAACAGTGTCTGGGAGGCTGTGGTTGCTGCTGCACGCAATGTTGATGGTGAAAAGATCAAAACACTGACAGAATCCATGGATGGCAGGCTTTTGAGTGTCCTTGCAAAGAAAGGTGGCTATAGTGGTCACTGATTTGTTTTTGTTTTGTTTTGTTTTTGAATGTCAGAAATGTATATTTGTGAATGTTGAGATGTTATATTGGTTTCACTGGTGAAAATAAATCATTGAAATGGGTATATATTTGTTTTTTTGTTAAGTTGCCTAATAATTCTCCACAGTAATAGTCACCTGCACACACAGATATCCTCCTAAAATAGCTAAAACTAAAAACAAACTAAACTACTTCCAAAAATATTCAGCTTTGATATTAATGAGTTTTTTGGGTTCATTGAGAACTAGGTTGTTGTTCAATAATAAAATTAATCCTCAAAAATACAGCTTGCCTAATAATTCTGCACTCCCTGTATATACTCAAAATAAATTAATTTAGCCTATTCGGAATGTAGATATGTGGAGTGTATACAGACATACACAAACCTTTGTGCAACGCATGCTCATTCTGAAAATGTACCCCCATATACATTTCTGGACAGCGCCAAATACGTCCCTGTAGGTACTTTTTTGCAGTTTTTGTTTTCGCAAATCCACCAGAGGCCGCTTTGTACGCTTTTTGAGATCACAAATTTCTCTCGTGAGTGCCATTTGTTTCTGCTCTAGCCGTGTGAATCCACCAGAGCTCGCTGTCGACTTACTGAATGACCGACTGACCCAGCCTCTTTGTAAGAGCCGTATTTCATATTTTACTGTTCAAGATCATTTTCATAATTTTTTGTGTCATATAATGTGTTCGTGTTGATTTGCATGTCATGTACTTTGAGTTACTTTTTTACTACGCATGTGTAGTATGCTGTTTTAGTACGCAAGTTTTAAGACACACATGAGTTGTTAGTGTGATGTGCAGGAGTTGGAGATTACAAGCTTTTGAACGTAAAAGTAAAAATCAGGCTGGAGCAAACAAGTTGCATGTAAGTGGATTGTGACAAGACGTGTGGACGTCTGATGTAAAAAATAAACGAAGATACACTGACTTGGATGGACTTTCTTGTCGTGATCAAGTGTAACAGCACTAATACGCATCAAGACTTGTGAAATGGATATAATGGTTACATGTTCCCTACACTCTTCCTTCCCTAAACCCAACCAATAGTGTTTTCAAAAGCACCGATTGACCAGCGCCCACCCACTTTCCTCAACCCAACCATTAGTGTTTTCAAAGGCACCGATTGACCAGCACCCACCCACTTCCCTTAATCCAACCAATAGTGTTTTCAAAAGCACAGATTGACCAGCGCCCACCCACTTTCCTAAATCCAACCAATAGTGTTTTCAAAAGCACCGACTGACCAGCGCCCACCCACTTTCCTAAATCCAACCAATAGTGTTTTCAAAAGCACAGACTGACTATAGTGCCCACTCACTTCCCTAAACCCAACCGACAGTGTTTTCAAAAGCACCGACTGAACAGCGCCCACCCACTTCCCTAAACCCAACCGACAGTGTTTTTATAAGCAATGCAGAAACAGAAAAGCCCTTGTGGAAGTCTGATTTTGAAGCTGCGTTTACACCAGACGCAGATGAATCGTCAAGCATGAGTGATTTACATGGTAAAGAAACACCAAAACACATTTTTTGAGCTGTTGACAGTCATATATGCGTCCCACGCTGCTATAAACACTATAAGGACACATATATTTCACTAAAAAGTGAAAATTGGTTGTTTTTTTATTATTTCGATCAAATTCGTTCTTCCGGTTTGAAACGAATTTTTGAATCTGTGTCACGCCGATGAGATCCATGCATGTATTCCAGCGTGGAGAGTGGACGTCTGTTCCAGCGAGTGCATTGTGACGTCTCTGATTGTGCGGCATTGATTTATGAGATAGACTTGGTTCAAACCAATCAGCGCGTTCTATTGTGTATGCGGCGCAACTTCATTAATATGCATGATCGCTTCGAAGATTGTTTGCCTGCTACAGTGTTCAGACGGCAGAGAGACGCCACGTTGTGTTGCCAAAACAAGTGGAAGAAGAAGAATTGTTTGCAGACACAGTTCGCCAGTGTTGCGTTTATAAATGTGCTCCAACGAAAGTTTTGCTTTCATTTCCCCGCTATGAGAGTGCAACTGGACTCATGGTGGATTACAGTGAACGCGTCACGCAACAGAAATGCCTTTGTAAGGAACATTTTTAACCGAGAGCTTTCCACATCTGGAAAGGTGAAATCCCGATTTGCCGCTCGTCTCCTTTTCAAAAAACAGCCGCGGTCCAGTTGGTGTTGATTTTCCTGTCTCTACAGATGTGGTAAGTGAGAAAATGCTGAGAGAATGAGAGAATGCTGCTCTACGAGTGTAAAAATATGAACACCCTAATCAATCGGTTACCGTTGTGTTGAATTTTCGTCGCGTTTTGTGACAGGATAGTCTAAACACACACGGCTTTCTGACGCTGCTTACCGAGGGCGTCTAATTTACCGAACAATGCTGAGGGTTTTTTTTCTAATATATGGCGTGCGGTCATTACACTCCATTAAATCTGCACTCCTCAGCAGTTACTCACATTTAATATCTGGTTTGTCACGGTGGACACGCAGGAAATCTTCCTGAGTGAAAGTGCCAAACTGCAGTTAAAGTCGACAAATTCATAATTTGGCAACTAATTAGATGACTGATGTCAATGTAAACACAGTCACTGTCTTTCTCCCCCTGCATCTGTGTGTTTGTGTGTTGCCTGTTTGAAAATCAGCGCATGCCCAAATGAAAACTCCCATTTTTATGCAAAACCTTCCCTCTTTCCCTCCCCTGACACTCCCACCTAAACAGAGCTGGACACACCCACTTTCCTGAGCTTTTCCAAACTGTAGGTGTGAAAACACCCTGCTGAGACAGGGGGGTTTCGTGGCCCTTTAAGTCAATGCAAAGACGCGAATAGACATCCTGCGGTGCGATTCGTGAGAATGAGATAACACGAATGACGCGATTTGCACAAATGAAGCGCCTCAAGTTGAGCATTCTGCACGATACAAGCTTGAGTTGAACAATCTAAACTTCACATTCGCACCGCATTAACATCATGTTACATCATGATTTGATTGTCAAGAAGGGCGTCACAGTGGTGCAGTGGGTATCACCTCACAGCAATAAGGTCGCTGGTTTGAGCCCTGGCTGGGTCAGTTGGCATTTCTGTGTTGAGTTTGCATGTTCTCATGGGTTTCTTCCGAGTGCTTTGGTTTCCCCCACAGTCCAAAGACATGTGGTATAGGTGAATTGCGTAAGCTAAACTGGCCATAATGTATGTGTGTTTCCCAGTGTTGGGTTGCAACCAGAAGGGCATCCGCTGTGTAAAACAAATGCTGGGTAAGTTGGCGGTTTATTCCGTTGTGGTGATTAATAAAGGGACTAAGCCGAAGATAAATGAATAATTGTCAATAAATTATTTATTTCTGATTATTATTAATTTTGGAAAATGTTGTGCTACTTCATGGTATTTAAAAAAAAAAACGTTTATTTAACATTTGACAATTTGTGATCTGATTAAATTGTGCCACAGACAATATTCAATTGGGTTATTTATATTGAGGAGCAAACCAAAAACGGATTTTTATTTATCTGGGATTTTGATTTAAATGTATTAATTAAATTATCTAGTAGTCATATAACAAGTCTAATAATGGCATTAATGTGAGTGACAGCTGTGTGATCTACTGTACTGATGCATCACGGTCTGAAAAGCTGTTGGCGACAGGATCAATTGTTGATTCTGGACATTAGCATATAAACTGATGCCAATGACTGGCTCTCATTAGTTGCTGATGTAATTGAAATGCTAATGGTGATGGTGTTGGACCTGCTCCCAGTCAGAGGAATAAACCTGCAGTGATGTGCATATATATCACAAACCTTTTACATCTCTGAGTGATAAAACCAGCCACTGAATTAAATAAATACATAAATACAAAAGAGGAAATTGAGACATTTAATGCCACAAATCAGCATTTTTTCCAACTCACAGTTGCCAATTCTGCCTTTTTGTTCAGACTCGCATTTTATACAACCCCAAATCAGAAAAAGCTGTAACCGTATGGAAATCGCAAATAAAAAAAACTATGTAGTGATTTCCAAATTTATGTTGAGTTGTATTTCATTGCAGACAACATGAACACAAATCATTTCGTTTATACATATACACGCTTTCTTGTCCTTCAGACCTGCAACACATTCCAAACAAAGCTGGGAGAGGAGCAGTTTAGGGCTAGTAATCAGGTAAATTGGTTACATAATGCTGTGATTTGAAACACGTGATGTTGACAGGAGATTAATTATGCTTTGGTACAAAAGCAGCATCTAAGAAATGTCTAGTCCTTTAGGTGCAAAGATGGGCTGAGGAACGCCAGTTTGCCAACAAATACGTGAGAAAATTATTGAAGTGTTTAAAAACAATGTTCCTCAAAGAAAGATAGAGAGACATTTGGATATTTCGCCTCCAACGGTGCAGAATATCATTAAAAGATTCAAGGAATCTGGAGAAATTTCAGTAGCTATGTTTCCATCCAAAAATGCGAATGAACTTTATGCGCAAAACTGGATTATCGCATAAAAGACGTGCGAATAAAGCAGCGTTTCCATCCAACGAGTCAAAGCAGACAAAATCGTCACTTCCTGATTAACCGGCGCCAAATATCAACAGTAAAAACTTAATTTGCTATATATAATATATTAATATAATATATTATTCTACTGAAACGGTAAGGCGTTTTAGAAAGTCCAAAATAACATTTCATATGTTTTACGATGTGCTCGGCCTGCTGATTTGTCCATTTACACACATTTTTATCATCACATGATCTCTTACAACAACATCACATGACCTTTTTTTAATGCGCAAACTGGAATATATGCTGTAAAAGTGTTTCCATCGCAGTTTATGCGCATCTTTTCTTATCGAATAAAACGTTTATCCTACTCAGTTATGCGCATACATTTTTTATGCGCATTTTCAAAACTTATGCGCATCATGGCGTTTCCATCAACCAATTTTTATGCGCATATCCAAAATGCGAATAAAAATAGCTGGATGGAAACGTAGCTAGTGCCTAAAAGACAAGGGTGCAAAGCTGAACAACCATGATCTCTGATTCCTCAGGCAGCACTGCATCAAGAATCCTCATTCATCTATAAGCGATATCACCACATGGGCTTAGGATTACTTTGGCAAACCTTATACAAGTACTACAATATTTAGTTACATCCACAAATGCCAGTGAAAGCTGTACTGTGCCAAAAGAAGCCCTATGTTAACAGTGTCCAGAAGCGCCAACGGGTGCTGTGGTCAGATGACTCAGTATTTTAGGTATTTTTTGGGAGAAAAAAAATGTGCTCTGGACCAAAGACAAAAAGAATCATTCAGACTATTACCAGCAAGTCTAAAAGCCAGGGTCTGTCAGGGTATGGGTTGTGTCAGTACCTTGGTAACTTGCACTTTTGTGATGGCACCATTCATGCTGGAAAGTACATAGAGATTTTTGAGCACAATATGCTGCCTTCTTTTCCAGGGACACCCATGCATATTTCAACAAGACAAAGCAAAACCACATCCTGCCCACAATACAAAGTACTGACTATGGAGGGAGAGAATACAGGTACTTAACTGGCCTGTCTGCAGTCCCGACCTGTCTCCAATAGAGAATCTGTGGTGCATTTTGAAGCGTAAAATGTGACAACGAAGACCCTGCACTGTTTCCCACCTGAAGACTTGTTTGCAAGAAGATGTGCTTTCGTTTTAAAACGTATAAGTTTTGCTACGGTTACGCCATCCATCCACACTACGCCGGAGTTTTCGAGCCGCGACAACAAAGAGTTTTAGAAACGCTGGAGAGGCCATTTTCATTCTAAAACGCTGCTGCTCCGTCTCAGTGTGGATGGGGGAAACGGACACATCTGAAAACGGAGGCGTGGCTGCTGAGATTCGCTACGTGATTGGGGCTTTTGGGTCATTGCGTAACCTTCCCTTATTCGTCAAGCCCCTATCACATGGCTATAACACCACCAGAAGACGGCAGACCAGCCTTCACTGTAAACAACAACATGGACACAGAAATGGGAGCGTTGTTTGCACTATTGTCCGTTTTAGGCGCCATTGTGCAGTTAAATTCTGCCTTTTTGCTACAACAGCTGCATATATTTGCAAGAGGCAAGCTATTGTTCGAGCACTCGCTAATCGCTCGTGTTTCAAGCGGCCAAAGCCCTATTTAGAATGCCGAGCGAGAAACATGCTTCCTGTTTATACTTGAACGCGCATGCCCAGAGTGCGCGAATGGTCACGTGATATACGTTTTTGGTGGCGTAATGTGGACGGAGATATGTTCAGAAACGCTGGGTGAAACACTAGTGTGGACGCGGATCGTTTTTATGCTAAAACGCCATTTTGAAACTAAAACGCACTAGTGTAAACGGGGCCTAAATTACACCTGACACCCTTCATCACTTGGTGTCTTCAGTCCCTAAACGTCTTTGAAGTGTTGTGAAAAGGAATGGCAACATTACAAAGTGGTAAATGCTTTACTATCCCAACTTTTTTTAAAATGTGTTGCAAAAACCAAAATTGGAAAACAATTATTTAGAAAAATAAACAATAAAAATCACGAGGAACACATTAAATAATGTTTGTTGTATAATCTGTAATGAAAAACAAGTCAAAGCAAATTTAGAAATCACTTCTTTCTTTTTTTATTTGCGTTTTCCATACCGTCCCAACCTTTTCTGATTTTTTTGTAATAACAAACCTCTGTTATTAAAATCAATCCACAACATCAACTTAGATTAAAAAATGACTTGATTTTATGTGTTTATTCACTGCATTATATGATCAATACACTTCCGTTCATTCATAATCATAACTGAATTAAAGTTGAATTCGTAATCCATTCATGTTAATCGAAGCTAACGAAGCATGTTCCTCTGTGACTCTACACTGTTCAACAGTTTCAGAAGTGAGGAAGGGTTGTAGGGAAACAAACCTCTGTTATGAAGTCTGTTCACCGCAGTCCTCAAGTCCATTAAACACGCAAACACTTTCCCTAACAGAGACTCTTCCGCCAGCATTACAGAAGCTCCACAATCGACAGTGTCTGCGTCCTGCGACTCGTCTGAACTCCCATAATCAACCAGTCGAGAAACTAAAGCGGTTTCCACTTTGTTACCTGTTGCTGATTCACCACAGGGAACAGCAGCAGCAGACGGAGCTGGAATGGAGAGATCGGATCCTCTGTTAGCACCTCTGTCGCTATCTTCAATGTGTTGAGAGGATTTGCACAGGCCCGTCCAGTCCTGCCGGAGCAGTTTGAGGTATCGGACGCAGTACTCCAGAAAACAGGTCTCGGAGGAGATGAGGAAGTCCAGCAGGACACTGTGGTCAAATGAGAGCGAGCGCAGCAGGAGGATGAAGAGACAGTGAGGGTTAAAACCCCAGACACACACACCCAAGACTGAACAGCTCCTATTGGGAAGAAGAACAGGAAATATATTAACATGAAGCAAAGAATGATTGACCGTTCAAATAAATCAACATACTAGAGATGCGCGGATGGGCTTTTATTTCATCCGCAACCGCATCACAAAACTCATCATCCGTCCGCCATCCATCCGCACCAACATTTTTGACCAATTTTTAAGACCGCACCCGCCCGCCATCTGCTGATTGGGCTCTTTATTTGAACGGCTTATTTCTTTTTATTGATAAATGAATGTTTCTTTATTGATTATTAGTGAATGGAGAATGACTTTAATGTAGACATGTAGTTAATCCAAACGTGCAAGCCAAATCCAGCATTAATTGACGACGCTTTGAAGTGACACTAAACGATACGAGGACGTGTCTTTTCACTTGATTCGATTCCTCGGTCCTCGAGTCTTTTCCTTGCGTCCTTCCCTCGCATCCCGGAGGGGTGGAGCTAAGACACGAGAAAAGAAAGCAAGGAAAGGAAACGAGAATGCACAAATAAGAAATGAGAAGCACCCTATAAAGCTATCAGAATATCAGCAGTGAACTCTGTCTCCGATCGGCGCACAGGGACAAAAATAAATAAATAGCCTAAATTAAACGCAATGTACTGTACAATTTTTTGGTACAACCGCCTCCCACCCGCCCAAATTTAATTAAAATATTATTTTTCGTCACGTCATCCGCCCGATCCGCAGTTTATCCGCGGCTGTAACCACAAACCGCGCATCTCTACAACATGCCAATTAATCAGCTTAATCTTAGGCATGGAATGATAACCGGTTTCAAGGTTTACCTTGTCAGGAGTCAAGGTTTTAAAACTGCAAAAAAAAATTTGTTATACTGTTCCTATGGTATATGTAGGGCTGGGGGATAAATTGATTTGATCGATTAACTTGAGAGTGAAGTTTACATCATTTTGTTTGAATGAAAGTCGGTTTCCACTCTAACAAGTGATGCTTCCCTCCGCATTTGCAATAGAAAGACACAAACAACATAGCAGTGAGCATAGGAAGAACTCAGAGAAATGTTGCACTCTTTGAAAAAAGTAATAAAAATAATTATAATAATAAAAACACACAACACGGGCACAAACACAGCCGCCAAAACCCGCATTCACCGGCAGACACGCATATTTAAAACTGCGCACCACACCTTGTATTTCTCACAGCAAGAAGTAATAGATAAGACAATTAATGGAGAAGTCGTGCTTATGAAAGGAACTGTAACCAATCTGATGTTGGAATACTGTTTCGGGGTAAATGTCGTGAGCCAGCCAATCTAATAATAATAATAATAATAATTCCTTACATTTATATAGCACTTTTCTAGACACTCAATCTCCTCATCCACCACCAGTGTGCAGCACCCATGTGGATGACTTGACGGCAGCCATATTGCACCAGACCACACACCACACACCAGCTGATTGGTGGAGAGAGAGTGATGGACCCAATTTTGAAATGGGGATGTTAGGAGGCCATGATGGACAGAGGCCAGTAGGCAGATCTGGCCAGGATGCCAGGGTTTTTAAGGACCTCGGTTTAACATCTCATTCGAAAGACGGCACTCACTGAGCAGTAGAGTCCCCTTCACTATACTGGGGCGTTGGGACCCACACAGACCACAGGTTGAGTGCCCCCTGTTGACCTCACTAACACCACTTCTGGCGGCAACCTAGCTTTCCCATGTAGTCTCCCATCCAGGTACAGACAGGCCCTGCTTAGCTTCAGTGGGCGACCATGTGAGAGTTGCAGAGAGCTAGCTGCCGGCAGAGACCCAATGCAAATAAAAGCAATAAAATGCAACCCACTAGCCTAGTGGGAGTACTTTATATGATCTGATATAACACAAAATAAAAATAAAGCTCAGAGTGCATGTTCATTGAAAAAAATTGCGCTCCAAGGATCAACTCTATTTGAATGTTCCACGGTCACGCTTGAAATGTCGAGGTGATCGAGCCTTTTCAGTGGCAGCTCCAAGACTTTGGAACGATCTTCCACTCTCCGTAAGAACAGCTCCAGCCTTTGAGTCTTTTCAAAGGTCACTGAAAACTCACTTATTTTCTTTGGCTTTTAATCATGTGTTGTGATTTTATGTATTTTAGTTCTGTGTACGTTTGCAGGTGTTTTATGTGTTTTTTATGTCCAGCACTGTGTTACCCATTGTGGTTTGTTGAAAGTGCTATAGAAATAAACTGAGTTGAGTATAAATCGTAACACATTATTTATGACTATGGGCATCACGGTGGCGCTGTGAGCAGCACGATCGCCTCACAGCAAAAAGGTCACTGGTTCGAGCCTCGGTTGGGTCAGTTGGCATTTCTGTGTGGAGTTTGCACGTTCTCCTCATGTTCGTGTGAGTAGGTGCTTCAGTTTCCCCCACAGTCCAAACACATGTGGTATAGGTGAACTGGGTTGGCTAATTTGTCCGTAGTGTATGTTTGTGAATAAGTATGTAAGGATGTTCCCTGGAAGGGCATCCGCTGCGTAAAACATATGCTGGATAAGTTGGCGGTTCATTCCGCTGTGGTGACCCCTGATTAATAAAGGGACTAAACCGAAGGGAAAATGATTGAATGAATTTATGACTATTTAAATCAGGTTTAGGGCAACAGTATCTGCCGTATAGCAGACAAGGACCCTCCACATCAAAAGCTACTGGTCGGCCCACAATTCAGGAAAGATTTGAAAAACAAATCGCTTTTAAGCCAACATCCAGCATGCTATAGACCTGAACGGAGCACTAACATACTTTATATCCAAAAAAATGACAGATCTTCAAAGATGTTTCTTCAAGAACACTGTGTTTTTGAAACTAATGATGACAGCAGCAGTCAATGATTTATTTCAATCATTTAGCCGGACATGTTTACTGTAACAAAATATTTGAAATGTTTCTTAAGATAAAATATATAGTGTTAAATGGGGAAATTTTGGGAAAAAAGTGTTTACTTGGAGGCCAGCACGGTAGCTCAGTGGTTAGCACTGTCACCTCACAGCAAGAAGGTTGCTGGTTTGAGTCCCAGCTGGGCCATTTGGCATTTCTGTGTGGAGTTTGCATGCTCTCCCTGTGTTCACGTGGGTTTCCTCCAGGTGCTATGGTTTCCCCCACAGTCCAAAGACATGCGCTATAGTTGAACTGGGTAAATAAAATTCACCATAGTGTATGAGTGTGTGTGAATATGAGAGTGTATGGGTGTCTCTCAGTACTGGGTTGCAGCTGGAAGGGCAACCGCTGCATAAAACATATGCCAGAATAGTTGGCGGTTCATTCCACTGTGGCAACCCCAATCAGGGACTAAGCCGGAGGAAAATTAATGTAGTGTTTACTTTATTGACATGGGCAAAATCAATATCAGTAGAAAGTACAAGTTCTATTTAACTCTACATATTAAACATTCATTTGGCATCATAGTGGCGCAGTGGGTAGCATGATCACCTCAAATCAAGAAAGTCAGAGGTTCGAGCCTCGGCTGGGTCAGTTGGCATTTCTGTGTGGCGTTTGCATGTTCTCCCCGTGTTCGCATAGGTTTTCTCCGGGTGCTCAGGAGACATGTCTATTGGTGAATTGGGTAAGCTAAATTGTCCATAGTGAATGTGTGTGTATGGGTGTTTCCCAGTGATGGGTTGCAGCTGGAAGGGCATCCACTGCGTAATACATATGCTCAATAAGTTGGCGGTTCATTCCGCTGTGGTGACCCCAGATTAATAAAGGGACAAAGCCGAAATGAAAACTAATGATTGAATATTAAACAGGGCGCCACGGTGGCATAGTAGGTAGCAAGTTCACCTCACAGGAAGAAGGTCACTGGGTCAGTTGGCATGTTCTCCCTGTGTTTGCTCGGGTTTCCTCCGGGTGCTCCGGTTTCCCCAAAGTCCAAAGACATATCTATAGGTGAATTGGGTAAGCTAAATTGCCCATAGTGAATGTGTGTGTATGGATGTTTCCCAGAGATGGGATGCAGCTGGAAGGGCATCCACTGTGTAAAACATATGCTGGATAAGTTGGTGGTTCATTCCGCTGTGGCGACCCCAGATTAATAAAGGGACTGAGCCGAAAAGAAAACGAATGAATGAATATTAAACACACCTTTTCTGGAATAAATACAAGGCCATCAGAGTGTTGGTTGCTTCCATCATGTCGTCATCCTGTTCAGCAAACAGTGCAGAAACCCAGCAGCAGCGGTGAGAGTCCAGAGAGACATGATGCTGGAGGAATAACAGGAGCTCTGTTAAATACTGCCCAAGCTCAATCTCACCAGCAGATCCTGAAAAAGACAGATAACATGTAGAGATACAGCGCCCTCTGCTGTTGGACATGATTCATTGCCATATTTCATTCTAAATGAGCAACTACTGTAGTAAAACCAAGCGGCAACCTCCCGCTCTCCCTCTGGAAGCCAATACGGAAGTAACTTAAACTTGCAATTCATCGAAAATTCCGCTAGTCCTGGCTGTCCTGGCTGTCCTGGCTCCATAATAGAGCAAATCTCCAATGAGCCCACTGGTGAAATGGCCAATTTTACAGCAGAAAAAAAGGTGTTTACAGCCTGGGACAAAGAACGATTTTGGTTCATATAGCTTATATTACCCTTCATGACAACTGTGAGGGGGGTGAATTTTTTTATAACTCATCCGTTTCCTTTATATTAAGCTAAATTAGATTTGCATAATTAAGGGCGTGGCCACTTGAGTGACAGCTAGTCCCGCTGGTCGCCGTCACGTCACCTCAGCTGATTCCGCCTGATTCATCGTATTTTTGTGTTGTTTTATGTGGCTTTACACAGTCAGTCGCCTTTTAGAATTATTTGCTACCATCATCAGATAATATGGCATGCTGTGTGCGCTTAATTGTGCTCACAAACCATTCACGTGGACTCACGTTTCCCAGGTGAGTGAAATTATATACTTATACCATCTCTATAAATGTAATTGCTTTATTTCGGATAATTTATGATTTATAATGTTCTTCAGAACTCTAATGCACTCCAGAATCTGACAGATTGATCAGCTGTAGGCTATAAAATCGTCATCTGAAGCGTTGTCATACAGTGTTCTGCCTGGATTTCCTAAATAGCCCTGCATTTACTAACACAGACTATATCTGAGGTATTTGGATGTAATTCACACTTTCTTCCTATGCCAGCATGCGTCCCGTAGCTCCGCTCATGCTCCGCCCACGCTCCGCCTCTTTGCCCTTGTTTGGTATGCCTCGGTTGGTGTGATGACGCGCGAACAAAATGGCGACGGTTGGCCACGCCTACTAGTAGCTTCTTTTGGGTTCATCAGAAACCTATGGGTGACGTCACGGATACTACGTCCATATTTTTTACAGACTATGAGTAAAACACACAGATTTATGAGTGCTTTGAGAATCAATGCATTTGAATATAAATACACAGGGCTTGACGTTAACTTTTTTTAAAATCACCAGCCACTGTGGCTAGTAGATTTCCAACATTACTAGTCACTCTGCATTTTCACTAGCCACAAGTCTGTTGTTGGGAAAATGTATTTTATATGCATAAATATGATGTTGACTTGCTTAAAATTGCTTGATTTAGATCAGAAAAACAATACACGTTCAAATTTATTACAGCATATCATCAAACACAAAACAAATCGATTTAGTTTGAATTTATTTTATATATCTACTGTATGTTTAATTTATTTAGATAACACTTACAAATGGCTGTTCATTCCCACTGTGGCACCTCTGAAATTGTCGGATGAATGAATGAATGAATGAATGAAAGCTTACACAGCATTCATAATGTGAGACCATGTTTTTGGCCAAAGACAGAAAAGAAGTAAAGACAACCAATATTCAAGTTTACAGATATTTGTTAAACTAATTTCCATGACCTTTCCAAAACTTTGTGAGGCTTTTTGTTTTTCCAAAACTTTTCCAGGCCTTGAAAATGACATTTCCAGGTTTTCCATGACTGTATGAACCCTGTTTCTTTTGCTCGGCGAACACAATTATTTTTGTCAGTCATGCTGCTTCTCGATTTTAAGATGGCATTTGCACGATTATTGGGCCATCCTTAATTGTCGAACCCTGCTTTTAAGAAAACTACAATCTAAAAATTATTTTCAACCAGCCAAAGTGGCTAGTGGCGGTGTCAGTCTAACCCACCACTGCTGAAATCTACCCGCATGTGGCGGGTTGGCGGTTGTTAATGTCAAGCCCTGCAAATATACATTTGTTGTCAGAAATATCAGCCCTCCTGTTAAATTACATAATATTTGACTAGATATTTTTAAGACACTAGTATTCAGCTTAAAGTGCAGTTTAAAGGCTTAACTAGGTTAGTTAGATTATTTAGGCTTAAATTAGGGTAATTAGGCAAGTCATTGTACAGTGCTCAGCATATATGAGTTCACCCCTCACAAATCAATCTTTTAAATTAATAGGATTCAATACAATGTTATATTTGTGCATATACATTGGATTAGTCAGTACTGAAGACAAATCTGGAGCTTATCTAACAAAATAACTTACGATAACGCTCCAAAAACAAGTACATCCAAATTTTTTTAAGTTATAGAAAAACATTAAATACAAATTTAAAAAGAGGAAAAATCAAGAGAAGCAAAAAAAAGTAAAAATATACTTGATTTTTTTTCAATATTTAGCTTAAATTTAATTCTATTATCTTTAAAAAAAAAAGAAAATAGAAAAAAGAAGAAATAAGAAAAATCAAGAGAAGAAACAAAAATATTAAAATTTACTTGAAAAAAATTTTTTTTTGCAATATTTTGCTTGAATTTAATTGTATTATCTTTCAATTTCTAAATATGTTTGGTGACTAAAATATTACTTTAATAAATATATCTGTTTAATAAATCTGTTTTGTTTAAATGCGCCAAGATACATTGCCTATTCACTGAGAAATGGATAAAAATGGAGTTATGTACAACAGTGCATGGCTAAATTGGTTAAATCATAGCCTTTAAATCTCTCAAGCTGAATACTAGTATATTGAACTGTCATCGTGTACTGTCATCATGGCAAAGATAAAAGAAATCAGTTATTAGAAATTAGTTTTTATAACTATTATGTTGGCGACACGGTGGCACAGTAGGTAGTGCTGTCGTCTCACAGCAAGAAGGTCGCTGGTTCGAGCCTCGACTGGGTAAGTTGGCATTTCTGTGTGGAGTTTGCATGTTCTCCCTGTGTTCGCGTGGGTTTCCTCCGGGTGCTCCGGTTTCCCCCACAGTCCAAAGATATGCGGTACAGGTGAATTGGGTGAGCTAAATTGTCCGTAGTGTATGTGTGTGAATGAGAATGTATGGATGTTTCCCAGAGATGGGTTGTGGCTGGAAGGGCATCCGCTGCGTAAAACAAATGCTGGATAAGTTGGCGGTTCATTCCGCTGTGGCGACCCCGGATTAATAAAGGGACTAAGCCGACAAGAAAATGAATGAATGAACTATTATGTTTGGAAATGCGTTGAAAAAAATCTTTGTTAAACAAATATTGGGGAAAAATATAATACAGGAGGACTAATAATTCAGGAGTACGGAAGCGTAGAGCTGCCACCCAGGTAAAAATAAAATCTGAGCTTTATCACGCTTGTACAATATACTTTTCACGTTCTTACAATATAATATCACGCTCGTACAATATACTTTTCACGTTCATACAATATACGTTTCACGTTCATACCAGATAAATTCATGTTCGTACAATATAATTATCACGTTATTACGTGAAAACTTTCAGGTGCAAAGATGAGTCCGCCTGCCAGAAAACTGGCAGTTTAAGCTATGAGCTGCTTGCAACATGGCCACAAAAGTGGATAGCCCACTATTGAGATTTCTACGGAATCGTTGTGTACCCGAAGAATGTCTCCAACGGATGCAACAAGAACACAGTGCTGTCCTTACTGGAAAATGAGTCAAATAGCACGGTGAAAGTACGAGGGCCCGGGCGAGTTTGAACCCACTACCTCACGGGTGATATAGTCAGGCGCGCTAACCGGTCAGCCATAGGGATATCCCTGTGGCCAAGTAGCCAGGGCGCCTGAACAATCGGAGGTGACAGTGACAGGATGCCCATTCTAGTCACATTTCTCTCTCCCCCCAAACCTCCCCTTTTTTAACACGCACGTCTGCGTGCGCCGTCCAGGGTGCTTACAGAGTTAAAGCGTCTACAAAAAGTTAGCAACCATAGCAGTGTGTAAAAGGCTTCCGCACACAAGAGCTGTCGGCTCAGACATACAGCTCGCTGTGTGCAGCAGGCTTCAGACTGGCTAGGTTCCCTCTGCACAACGAAGTTACGTTACTTTCACCGTGCTATTTGACTCATTTTCCAGTAACGACAGCACTTACGTGTTCTTGTTGCATCCGTTGGAGACATTCTTCGTGTAATAACGTGATAATTATATTGTACGAACATGATATTATATTGAACGAACATGAAAAGTTTATTGTACGAGCGTGATATTATATTGTAAGAACGTGAAAAGTATATTGTACAAACGTGATAAAGCTCAGATTTTATTTTTACCTGGGTGGCAGCTCTACGCTTCCGTACAGGAGGGCTAATAATTCTGACTACTGTACATATTTCCTTTTAAAAATTCCTTAAAGCAAGACTGCAATTTTCTAGATGTTAATATGATGCATTCTAAACTAACCTTTCTGATGCAGAGACTGTATTTTAATCTCCAGTGACTTCAGTAAAATCAGGCTCACGGCTCTCAGAACCACATCATCCTTCTTCATCGTTCCATCAACATCGCAGTTTCCACCGAAGAAGCTGGCCTGAGCTTTAACAGGAACTTCCTTTAGCCAGCCTGCGTTCACTTCCTGTAGCACAGTGTCCGCCATGTCCAGCAGATCCTCCGTCAGACTGAGATCTTCACCTGATGCCGACTGAACGTCACCTGAAATGCAGAGGTCAATCGATCGTCAATTCAATATCACTTATAAAAACAATGTGAAAATATATTTTCCCCCCTTTCATTTTTTCTGCAGAAGAAGTCTACTGCATTTCAATTTCTGGTTTGGGAACTTCCTTCTCAACAAATCAGCATAAACTACCCATAAAGTGTTTTGAAATGTGCATTTTTATTCGTTGTTTGACATCATCTGAACTGAAACTTAGAGAGCGCAGGACATATAGTAGCTCTTCCCCGTTTTTCGCATCTTTGGATGGAAACATAGCTAGTGCCTAGTAAGTGTTATCTAAATATTAGTATTAATTGTATTACATCTACTTTTGGAGTGGCCTAGTCAAAGTCCTGACCTAAATCCAATTGAGATGCTCTGGTATGACCGTAAAATGACAGTTTATGCTAGAAAAACCTGCAATATGGATGAATCATAACAATTCTGCAAAGATGAATGGGCCAAAATTCCTCAAATTACAAATTGTCATTGGTTTATCAGGAAGAGACTATTTTGTTCTCTGTGACTCATTGGATAAAAACACTGCTTCATTTGCTAGTTATTTTATGAAATATTCAAATTTTGCACATAATTCATATCTTTGGATGGAAACATAGCTAGTGCCTAGTAAACGTTACCTAAATATTAGTATTATTTGTAATACATATACTTTGGAGTGGCCTAGTCAAAGTCCTGACCTAAATCCAATTGAGATGCTGTGGTAGGACCGTAAAAAAGGTGGTTCATCATAGAAAACCCCCTAATGTGGCTGAATCGCAACAATTCTACAAAGATTAATGGGCCAAAAATTCTCAAGTTAGGTTTTTCTTTTTGATATTTGTTGTCAGTTTATAAGGAAGAGACTATTTTGTTCTATTTGACTCATTGGATGAAAACGCTGCTTTATACAAATATGTTTTATTATGCAATATTCCAGTTTTGCACATAATTCACTTCTTGGTTGGACACATATCTAGTTTCTAGTAAGTGGTACCTAAATATTAATACTATTTGTATTACATCTATTTTGGAGTGGCCTAGTCAAAGTACTGACCTAAACCCAATTGAGATGCTGTGGTTTTATCTTAAAAAGGTGTTTTTTTGCTAGAAATGAAACCCCAATGTGGCTGAATCAAAACAATTCTGCAAAGATGAGCGGGCCAAAATTTCTCAAATTCCATTTTTCTGTTTGATATTTATCGTCAGTTTATCAGGAAGATACTACTTTGTTTTTTTTTTGACTCTTTGAATGTAAACATAGCTAGTGCCTAGTAAGTGTTAACCAAATATCAATATTACTACATCTACTTTGGACTGGCCTAGTCAAAGTCCTGATCTGAATCCAATTGAGATGCTGTGGTATGATCATAAAAAGGTGGTTTTTGCTAGAAAAGAAACCCCAATGTAGCTGAATCACAACAATTCTGCAAAGATTAATGGGCCAAAAATCCTCAAATTAGGTTTTTCTTTTTGATATTTGTCGTCAGTTTATCAGGAAGAGACTATTTTGTTATAATTGACTCTTTAGATGAAATCGCTGCTTTATTCGAAAATGTTTTATTATGCATTATTCCAGTTTTGCACATAATTCACTTCTTTGGTTGGACACATATCTAGTTTCTAGTAAGTGGTACCTAAATATTAATACTATTTGTATTACATCTATTTTGGAGTGGCCTAGTCAAAGTACTCTCCTAAACCCAATTGAGATGCTGTGATATTATCTTAAAAAGATGGTTTTTGCTAGAAATGAAACCCCAATATGGCTGAATCACAACAATTCTGCAAAGATTAATGGGCCAAAAATCCTCAAATTAGGTTTTTCTTTTTGATATTTGTCATCAGTTTATCAGAAAGAGACTATTTTGTTATCTTTGACTCTTTGAATGGAAACATAGCTAGTGCCTAGAAATTGATAACCAAATATCAATATTACTACATCTATTTTGGAGTGGCCTAGTCAAAGTACTGACCTAAACCCAATTGAGATGCTGTGGTATGATCTTAAAAAGGTGATTTTTGCTAGAAATGAAACCCCAATGTGGCTGAATCAAAACAATTCTGCAAAGATGAGCGGGCCAAAATTTCTCAAATTCCATTTTTCTGTTTGATATTTATCGTCAGTTTATCAGGAAGAGACTATTTCGATCTCTTTGACTCATTGGATGGACATGCTGCTTTATTCGAAAATGTTTTATTATGTGATCTTTCCATTTTTGACAATAATTCACATCTTTGTATGGAAACATAGCGAGTGCCTAGTGTTACCCAAATATCAATATTATTTGTATTAGATCTACTTTGAAGTGGCCTAGTCTAAGTCCTAACCTGGATCCAATTGAGATGCTGTGGTATGATGGTGGTTTTATTATGCAATATTCCAGTTTTTTATACAAGTTTAATGAAATTTGAATGAAATCATAGCTAGTGCCTAGTAGTATATCATCCATGTTAAATAGGCACATAAATAAAAGCACTACCTAAAGCCCAGTCATCTCCGGCCCGCCGCAGGACACTTTTCTTGAGTAGCAGCAGAACTCGCTTTTTCACCACGTACTCCACATCGGCTCTTATGACGTGCAGGAGTGATGAACATCGAATGAACGAGAGTCTCTGAGCTGAAGAGCTGAGGCCGTGTCTTAGGCGAGCGGCGTTTAGGGCTTCCAGGAGCTCAATAAACTCACTCATGCTTTTACAAACACTCCTCAGGTCCATGCTGTGAGGATCCTGTCTGAACAGAGCCAGGAGATTGCTGTACAGGTGTGTGATGGAGGAGTCAAGTGCTGAAAGAAGACGAATCAAGACTTCTGTGGAGAAGAAAATGAAAAATAGAGATGGAATTAAATGTTCATGTGTTATTGTGTTATATATTACAACTTTAGTCTCAAGCCATTTAAGCATTTTTAAATAATTATTATATTGCATTAAAAAAATGTGTTTAATATCAATCAATTAATCAATCAATTAATATCAATTATGTGTTTAATTATGTGTTTAGTATCAATCGAGTGTATTTGCGTACATGTGGGTGTTATAAAGTGTGTAAGTGTATGTGAAGACTCTTCAGTACCTCTTTTATTCTGGCTTGTGTCTGCTTTGAGCACTCCTTTGAAAACAGCCGTCACTGACCACAGACATGAGTCCAGTTCACCACCGCCCACTGACCGCTCAAACACTGCAGCACACGCATCTGTCCATATACAACTGCTCACTCCCTACAGCCAACCAGACAATAATCACTATATATCACAACCGTATAACACTCTGATGAATAACTAGTAAAATGGGTGTGGTGAAAATTCATTTATATACATTTTAAAGGTCTATTATTTTATTCCTTCATGGATGTAGTTTACATTAGGCTATGTGTGACCACTTTAAAATCTGTTTATCACCAGACAAGATTTGGGTACCTACATGGTGATTTAACAAGCTATATGTTCAGGTGGTGGTAAAGACTGAAATATAGACAATCAAAGGTTAAATTTGTGCGTTGATGTAACTGTAATTTATTCTGTATGTCATTCATGACCTTGTGAGCCTAGCAAACTTGATAAAAAGAGAACACACTCTGTTTCGGTGTCTCACACTCCGCAGAAACCTGCGTTGCTGTATGACTGTCTGACCTTCTTTGCAAAGAATAAAATTTTAAAAGACACTTTGGGTAAGAATTTGTCTTCTTGACCACTGAAAGAGCCTCCTTAAAGAAAATAGCCACAACATGGGCTATCCATTTGTTAAGTCTGACATCGCGCGACACAGGTTCTAGGTAAAGCGCTCTATTAAACTGTACAGGGAGGCTCAACAAATGATAATAATTAACGTTTACAAATTGCTGTAATACATAAGAAAATTATGATTGCAATATGCAATCTATATATGGCCAGAAAGTGATCCATTTTTTATTGGTTGTAAAAATAATGGTCTCTGTGATGCAGTTGCTCATTTGAATTAAGAAAATGGTTAATTATACTAATTATGACTTTAGTCATCGTAAACAACCTTTTTCTCAATTAAAATGAGTTGCAGCTTTTACCCGGAAACTGTATTCTATACATCACGACGTAACAAGCGGATCCACAGATAAACGTCCAGCGAAAGGTGTATGTGACTATTTCTAGTTCGATAACAGCATCTTTTTACAGCATTGATGATTTAATTAAAATATAATCAGTTAAATACACTTTAGCATTCATTTAGTTATTCAAGCGTAAAAAGACACGAGAAGCCGTTTAAACTCAAGTGTTGTCAGTAGAAGGCTTGTGCAGAAAATCCATTGATTTGGGGTAAAATAAGAGTGCTTTCACACTAGCACTTTTGGTCTGAACCCCGGTTCGATTGATGTCAAAGTACTGTACGTTTAGCTAGTGTGAATGAGGACTTCTGAACTTTGAATGGTTTACTTCTGAAACCCGAGTCCGCCTGAAAGAGGTGGTCTGGGCTACAGTTCGGGTAAACTCTGGTCCAGTTCACTTCTGATATGAATGCAACCGTACCAAATAACTGAACTGTACAACAAACTTTAGTTTTAACGTTCATTCATGTGTGTGTGTCTGTATATTACCTAAAGTTACCTTGGCGACAAGTGGGACTGAGCCAGGGTAAACACAGTAAAAGCCCCTTTCACACAGTAATACCGGTAAATATCCGGAAAATTTCCGGAACGACAAGGATGTACCGGATTTTTCCGGATAAGACCATTCACACATTCATTCGAAAATACCAGTAAATTCTGACATCATTAACCAGAAATGAGCTCTAATCGGCGGCGCTTGTGTATGTAAACACAGAAGGGATCGGGTTTTTGTTGATGACTCATTTTTATTTAAAGCTTTAGCATTCATGCAGCTGCTTTGTCCCAGAGACATCCAATGGCAGAAGCGCGACTGGCAGCTAAATGTTCACACATATGACTACATTACTAATTCTGTGGATGGATGAGTATTGTGAACATCTTCAATGAAAACATATGGAGGAACACTTTCGCATGTCGAGATGTACATACTGTATGTATGCATGCATGTGTGTTGGCGCTCACCGGAGCACTTCATGTGTACACGCGTCCAGCAACTGAAGCAGAGCTTGAAGGTAAACAAACAGCGGTTTATCATAAGCATTTTACCGCTAATTTTTTCCACAGTGGCATTAAGAAGGAGCATAGAAACGTTATCTAACCAACAACTATCAGCTACATTTGTCTGGAAAAATATTTAAAGGCTTTTATTTTCATAAACGGCGCAGACGTGAATGCATCTGAATATTCTGACTGGCTGGAGTAGACGTCTCACGTCATGCTTAGAACGCGCTTTTTCCAGCAATGTTCCTACTGCGTTCACACAGAGCAGCGCTCCGGCAAATTACCGGTAATGTTACTCCTTCTCTTTCGGGAAATATGCCGGAACAAATTTACCAGTATTTTCAAAAAGGGCCTGTTCACACATACAGACCTTTCCGCAAAATTGCTGGTAATTTTCCGGAAAGGTCTGTATGTATGAAAGAGGCTAATGTCTGCTTGTCTCCTCCAAAAACAACTTCTGCAGACATCACGTGATGTTCTGAACGTTTTTAATATTTTTGTTGAATATTTTTCAGATAGATGCAAGTGGTTCTCTGTATGTTACCAAAACCAACAGATTCAATAAAAGCAGAACGACCGTGATGTGCGAACTTTGTTCCATTTTGGTGCTTTGGCTTCCGTGGCCCACACGTATCAACAGCTGTACACACAACAGCAGCTTGATGATGCATGCGTACTGGGGTTCAGAAGGAAAAAAGACAATGTGAACACCAGCCAGCCAAAAAGGTGGCAAGGAGGGACAATCGAACTTGGGTTCGGACCAGGCAATCGACCCAAGTGTGAAAGCAGCCTAAATTTCCATATTTTAAAATCATGTCATGGCACCACGGTGGCGTAGTGAGTAGCACGTTCACCTCACAGCAAGAAGGTCGCTGGTTCGAGCCTCGGCTGGGTCAGTTGGTATTTCTGTGTGGAGTTTGCATGTTCTCCCTGTGGTTGCGTGGGTTTCCTCCGGGTGCTCCGGTTTCCCCCACAAGTCCAAAGACATGTGGTATAGGTGAATTGGATAGGCTAAATTGTCCGTAGTGTATGACTGTGAATGAGTGTGTATCCGCTGCGTAAAACATATGCTGGATAAGTTGGCGGTTCATTCCGCTGTGGCGACCCCAGATTAATAAAGGGACTAAGCCGAAAAGAAAATGAATGAAAAAATCATGTCATGGAACAATGTAATTTATTGCAGTGCTTCTTGTCCTGTGTGATACACACTTTACATCACTAATTTTAAACAAATCAGATCTTAAAGGTCACATGACGTGCTTTGAATCTTTTTTTAAATTCAATGTTTTGACGTAATCTCAACTAAAACATGAAAACAGGGTGGGATGTATAGAAGCTCCGCCCCTTTAAAAAAAAGCCAATAGCGTTTGGCTCTGCCAGTGAGAGTGGTTGAGCTTATATGCATCAAATGAGAAGCAAATCAAAAAAGGAGGTGGAGCATGTCAGATACTGGAGAGCATTTGATTGGTCGGACAATTTGATGCGAAAACTAAATATGAGGTGACATCAAAAAAATTGCCTGTTCATATCTTTTAAATTGAGATTTTGTCACTGTTAAGGAGAACACTAGCTTATAGATATCCTTAAGTCCAACATACTGATACTAACATTTAAAAAGGGTCATTTTTATTTCACTGGACCTTCAAATGGGGTGAGTTTATAATGGCTTGACCGTTCATGCGCCTGAGAATTCCCTGTGCATATTAATGTTTAACACTGATACTCACAGCAATGTAAAACTCATTGATGACGTAGACTGACATGCACTTAGCAGATAAATGAGACACGAGCTGATCCTGACAGCTGAGGAGAGAAACCTGCAGATATAGGTTTGACTTTATTAAATACATTGTATTTTGTAATCATTAAAATATCATTACTTCTTCAATTGGCTTCATTTAAAACATACCAGTTTAGCCACAAGATTCCTCTCAGCGAACAGCCTCCTGATGACGTCTTGATAGTATGCAGCGGCATCTGCTGTAAAACTGCGTGCTGTGAGTCTGCTAATGATGCTTTCAACGAGACTTAGACTCAAGCATGTATCTTCTGTGTTTGTGACATTCTGAACACAGAAGGAGATTCTGCTAGCGAGATCTTCACCGCTCAAACTCGGAGCCGATCCAGCATGCAACGGGCCAAAAACACTGTGGAAATCCAGCTCTGAGGTCTCCATCACGACATACTGTAAAAAACAGCATCCAAAAGAGTAAACATCGGTAAGTCTTAAAGAGATAGTTCACCCAAAAATCAATCGTTTACTCACCTTCTACTTGTTTTAGACCTTTACGCATTTCTTTCTTCTATTAAACACACAAGATATTTTGAAGAATGTTGGTAATCTGTAACCATTGACTTCCATAGTATTTGTTATTCCTACTATGGTTACTGGTTTTCAGCTTTCTTTAAAATACAGTCGGGAATTAAGTATGGAACACTTCATGTTTTTTCCTGGGAATTATATTTCTTAAGGAGCTGCTGACATGGAATTGAACCAGATTTTGGCCAAAACCCAAACAATACAAACATAAAAATAAAACAAAACAAAAAAATCAGAAAAAAAATGCTATGTGTAATAACATTGGAATGAGACAAGGAGAAGTGTTGAACTACTGAAATGTATTTAATACTTTTTTTTAAAGTTTTTTTTGGTGATGGCAGCTTAAAGACGCCTCTCATATGGAGAATGAAGTCACATGCATTGCTCAGGTGTGAGTTTTTCAGACTTCAACGGTGTAAAAATCTTGATGGTTTCGTGGGATCTATCAAATCTGATCTTTAATTTGTACTTTTTATAGACGAATTACCAGTTTGTAAACATTCAGGATGTGTGCACAGCGAGGTTGCAGAAAAAAACGGGAGCGCTAGCATTTACAGCGAGGGAATGACATTCGATGCGGTACAGAGTTTGTTGTTGTCTCAGAAATAAGTTATATTGATTACCTATTATACATATTATTTACATAATGCTTTCAGCGTATTATAACAGCTTGCCACACACAGTTATTCTAAGCACAGTTATTCTGCAAAATTAACATTAAAGTGAGCGGCGTTCGTCTGACAGGTCCATTTGCGATAGCAACACCCTCCCAATGGATGGATAAGACAAAAAGGCCAAGCATCCAGCCTGAAATATACAACTATCTCATTGAAACTCCAAGTGATTTTACAAGAGAGAAGTTAAAGGCCTACAAGTCTTTGGATGCCTACAATTTTCCTCTGTGTGGTCATGTGCAAGAAATAATGCTCCATGATTACCAGATTCAAAACTATGTAGTACTAAAAAACAAGGTTCTGCCTAGCCAAAGACAAGGAAAGAAGACGGAGCTGAACAAGGCCTGGGTAATCATCAACAAGCAAAACAACTGCATTCTGGCAGCGAACTGCATCTGTATCGCAGGGTATGTGGATGTTTATGTTTACATTTCATTCTAAGCGTTCAGTGTCCGCAGTTTAATTCACATTTAACTGTTTTTGCTGAAATCATTGCTGCAATTAAAAACGAGTGATGTGTATGATTCAGCATAGCGTGAACTTACCTGATATGAAATGAGAACTGCAGAGTCGAGCATTTTAATTAGTTCATCACTCCAGTCAGCTCCCTTTTAGCCAAAGACGTCTGCGGTTGGCATTAAAAGCAGTGTGGTGTATGGTAAAAGTTAAGTTTTCTATTTTTGGACTTCCTACCACACAACACGACATGTTTGCTATTGAAACTGGTCTTTTTTTGCAACCGGGCACCCATGTGACATAGGTTGGTAATTCGTCTATTGGAATCAAGTCAGGTGATTGGCTGGGCCATTCTACAGCTTGGTTTTCTTTCTCTGAAAGCATCTGAGAGTTTTCTTGGCTGTGCTTTGGATCATTGTCTTGCTGAAATGTCCACCCTGGTTTGATCTTCACCATCCTGTTAATGTAGATGTTGGACTGAAGCAGCGAATATTCATTCACAGTTAGGAAGGGCAGATGAATGCTGAAGAACTACTGAGAGATTTTTAGCTGCTGTCTTTCTGCACCTCCTTTTCTTCATATGTTCAATACTTTTTCCCTATGTTATTTCATTTTATTACACATAACTTCATTTATAAACTAATTAGATTTGTTTTCTTCGCATACATGAATTTCTTTTTATGGAGCTTTATATGGAGTTCTATGGAGCAAACCAGCAGATTATAATGTGTGTGCATAAATGCACTTACTATGTTTACTATATTCTGAGAGCTGAGCTGCTTATTTTGGTTTTCTCAGACATATCAAGGTAGCACATAATGATTTTGCCAAGCATGATGCGATCCTAAATTAACATCTTTGTTGTTCCTGGAACAGTAATTCAGTGTAATTCATATCTATTCCCTACCCATAAACTCAACCCTAAATGTACATTATTCCCAAAATCAGAGGGGAACAATAGTAACAATCATGTAGAAGTGCATAAACCTAACCGTAAGCCTACACTTAACATAAACGGTAAACATATCCCTTAAGGGATATGTCTAGGAAGGTCGTACCCAAGGTAGTACCCAGAATAGCAAAATCAAGTAAAGGGGTCGAGCCTTCTCATTTATGGCTCCTAAACTCTGGAATAGCCTTCCTGATAATGTCCGAGGCTCAGACTCACTCTCACAGTTCAAAACTAGATTAAAAACCTATCTTTTTAATAAAGCATACACTCAATACATCACATAGCGGTATGATGCATGAATGTGCTCCACGCATCTCGTTTATATACACTATGAACAGCAGCTACGCTAATTATTCTCTTTGTTCTCTATTTCCACCTGGGGATACCCATCCCGAGGGCCCCAGAGACTATGCAGCGCCACGGATACGATCCAAGACCCGCGACGAGACGATTCCAAGACCCTCCAATGGCAGACGAGCCTTGAGTTCTTCAACCTCCAGCGACTAGACTGCAGCTAGAGCTAGGCACCGATGGATTACTCTTCTGTGTTTGGACTCTAAGTAGTGAATATTAAACAACTCTGAACTGAACTGAACTCCAACATTAATAACTGGACTGACACTTTCAATTTACTATAACCTTCTATGTGAAGCTGCTTTGACACAATCTACATTGTAAAAGTGCTATACAAATAAAGATGAATTTAATTGAATTCTAATTGGCTAATTGGAATGTTGTTCCAGGATCAACATAGATGTTAATCCAGGAACATGTCCTACTTGGTGAAATCAGGTTGGTGGGATAGGCACCTAGGTTATCTACAGTGCTTGTCACTGCTTTAAACTGTTTATATATCCAATAAGTATATTACTTGGCCATCAGATCGTAAGGATTGTTGACAAATCGTCACCTTAGAATTATAAGTTCTATCTGACATTTTTGTCAAAATTGAGTTATT
>CAIGQQ010005185.1:3076061-3110294 GCA_903798035.1 Danio albolineatus
TGAAACGCTCCAGTGTACCTGCATCTGTGGTTACACTCAGTAAACAGCGGTGGATTCGGTGAACTGATGACCTTCACAGCCAATCACAGTCATTCTGTTGAGCACGTGAACACAATGGCAAATCAGCGCTGTTTAGGAACTCGCTCAAAATGTTAGCTGGAGAGGAATGTTTTTAAAGTTTCAGTATCGATTGGTATTGAATTCCAGTATCGTGACAACCCTAATTAAAAGAAACAAACATTAAAAACACCAAAAATAAATAAATCCTCCCCACATTTTGTTGTTAAGTAACGCCTAATTTAATATTTGTTTTGTACACTACTTTTGTTTTTCAAGTTGAGATTCAGTATCACAGGTGCTCGCCTTTAGGTTTCATGATAAAGGTAAATTTAAAATGTTCTAGACGTAGACGCACACACACAAACACACAGAAATCATTAAACTTTATGTAAATAATTGTGTTATATGTACAGCAGATATTTTTAGACTATTTAAGCCACAAGCTTGTGTTATGAAAGTGTTTCGGTTGAGTGGTTTTGTGTTTTTCATGTGACCGTCAAGGGCTTTGATGTGGAAACAACGTCCAGATAATTATATACAACGGCTATTTTAATTGACCATCGTTCGTTTAATTAAAAAAAAAAAGAGTATTGTTAGTTATGGGCATGAAAAATCTATTAAAAGCAGCAACTTAATATTTTTCTTTTATATTTTAATATATATATTGAGTTGAAATGCACTTAATTTGAACATAATGTGAACATTTGATAAATACTTCTGCATAGCATTAAAGGGATAGCTCAGCCCAAAAGAAATGCAAGTTTACTGTTGTTTTAACCCTTTATGAGTTTGTGGTCACACTTTACAATAAGGTTCATTAATGTTAATTAATGCATTTACTAACATGAACAAACAATGAACAATACATTTACTACAGTGTTTGTTCATGTTAGTTAATGAAAAAAATGTTCATTGTTGGTTCATGTTAACTCACGGTGCATTAACTGATGTTAACAAGCATGGACTTGGATGTTAATAATGCATTAGTGAATGTTCAATTAGGATTAATCAATGCTGCACAAGTGTGGTTCATGATGAGTTCATGTTTGTAAATGCATTAACTGATGAACCTTATTGTAAAGTGTTACAGAGTTTGTTTATACTGTTGGACACCAAAAATATAAAATTGGAAAATAATAACAATCTTCTTTTTTGTCCAAAAGAATTAAAAAAATCAGAGGATTGAAAATAATGTAGCAAATAATGACATTTTTCAGCATTTGGGGAACTATCCTTTTAAATTAGCAAGTTAATTTACCACTTACATTTTTTTTTTTTCATACAGTTTTGTAGAAGAGTCTGAACTCACAACATTTTTCAAGCAATCTTTTTTTAATCCGACAGAAAAAAAAACTCGGGTTTGAAAATAATGTAGTAAATAATTTGGGTGAACTATCCCTTTAAATTAGTTAATTTAACTCTTTGTTCAGTTTATACATTTTCAGCCAGATAACATCTTGATTTTTACTTTTTTGTTTTTATAAAATACCAAAAAATATATTTAAAAAATACTATGGAAAAAAAAGTCAATGGTTACAGGTTTCCAACATTTTTCAAACAGTCTTCTTTATTGTCCAACAGAAGAAAGAAACTCGGAGGTTTGAAAATAGTGTAACAAATATTTAGGGTGAACTATCCCTTTAAATTAGCAACTTAATTTGCCACTTTGCTCAGTTTCTACCTTTTTCAGTCAGATAACACCTTTTGATTTTTACGGGGTTTTTTTCATCCAAAATTTATATATTTAGACAAATATTAGAACCATTGATTTTTATAATTTAAAAAAAAACAATACTATGGAAGACAATGGTTACAGGTTTCCAACATTTTTCAAACAATCTTTTTTCTTTGTTTCACAATTGCTCCTAGTTTTCAAAATACTGTAGTAAATAATTTGGGTGAACTATCCTTTTAAATTAGTTAGCTGATTAAACACTTTGTTCAGTGTGTACATTTTTCATCAGATAACTTTTTTTCCATCCAGTTTTGTTGGATAGACTGAACCCACAACTATATATATATATATGAAATATTACAACTATTGATTTCTATAATGAATCAAATAATAAATTAGTTTATTCAGTTTATGCTTTTTTCAGCCAGTTATTTTTCAGTTTTCTTTTCCCCGTCCAGTTTTGTTGGAGAGACTGACCTCACAACTAAATGTTTGTGAAATATAAAAACCATTGATTTCTATAATAAAAACAAATACTATGGAAGTCATAGTATTTTTCAACATTTTTCAAACAATCTTTTTTTTTTTTTTGTCCAACAGAACAAACAAGCTTACTGATTTTAAAAAAACAACGTAGTAAATAATAACAGACTTTTCTGCTTGGGTGAACTATCTCTTTAAATTAATTAGTTAATTTAACTTTCAAATAATATCTTGATTTGTATTTTTTTTTTCATCTGGTTTTGTACGAGAAACTGAACTCACGACTATACATATATATTAAATACATTTGGTGAAATATAAGAACCATTGATTTCTATAATAAAACTAAATACTATGGAAGTCAATGGTTACAGGTTTCCAACATTTTTCAAACTATCTTTATTGTCTAACAGAAGAAAGAAACTCCTGAGGTTTAAAAATAGTGTAGCAGATATTTAGGGTGAACTATCCCTTTAAATTTGCGACCTTAATTTGCCATCCAATATTTTTATATTTGGACAACTATTAGAACAATTGATTTCTATAATATAAAAAAAAACTATGGAAAAAAGACAATGGTTACAGGTTTCCAACATTTTTCAAACAATCTTCTTTATTGTCCAACAGAAGAAAGAAACTTGGAGGTTTGAAAATAGTGTAGCAAATATTTAGGGCGAACTATCCCTTTAAATAAGCGACTTAATTTGCCACTTTGCTCAGTTTCTGCCTGTTTCAGTCAGATAACACCTTTTGATATTATTTTTTTCTCCATCCAATATTTATATATTAGGTTTCCAACATTTTTCAAACAATCTTTTTTCCTTGTTCATCAGAATGAAACAAACTCACAGGTTAAAAAAACAACGTAGTAAATAATAACAGACTTTTCTGCTTAGGTGAACTATCTCTTTAAATTAATTAGTTAATTCAACACCATCAGATAACATCTTGAGTTTTACTTTTTTTATTTATTTATTTTTTCCCCCGTCCGGTTTTGTACGAGAAACTGAACTCACGACTATACATGTACATGTTTGGTGAAATATTAGAACCATTGATTTCTATAATTAAAAAAATACTGGAAGTCAATGGTTACAGGTTTCAAACATTTTTTCAAACAATCTTCTTTTTTCTCCAACAACAAAAAAAAACTATGTTTAAAAACTGTAGTAAGTAATTTGGGTGAACTATCTCTTTAAATTAGCTACTTAATTTGCCACTTTGCTTAGTTTCTACACTTCATCTTTCCCCTTAAAGCTCCATCCAGTTTTGTAGGAGCGACTAAACTCACCTGTTGAACACTAGCAGGCTGTAATTTGCCGTCCGCGATGCAGTACTAGCATTTCACCACATCATGAACACAACTCAAGTGCATTAAAGAGACCACAGCATCATTTTGCTTTGATTCAGGTTACGTTTGGTGTGTTTCGGGAGACTCCAAATGGCTGCGCGTTACCGTAATGTATTCAGAAAGCAGGACTGATTGGAGATCTGTCTTCACTAAACTGAAGTCTTCCACAGCTTCAACTACTGAATGTATATAATCTGCTGTTTGCCGAGTTTCACGTGTACATTTGTGCGAATAAACGGACCTCATAATGTCCCTGTTTGTTATTTTTTTCCACAGTCTTATTATTGCTGTACTTTAAAGCAGTAATTGTGCCGTGTTCGTCGATTCGCATCCATTTTTTCTAGAGTTTGATGACTTTGTAATAAAATGTATGCTAAATATGCTGATTTGGTTGTTTGTTATTGACTCATAACTTTGTGGTTTTGCTGTTGTCTTTACTTTTGATGCAAGAAAAATGACAAAATAACATGCTTTAAGTTCTTTTTAGCAAAGGTTTCTGCTTCAGGTAAGATACAACATTTATTTAAAGCTTCAAATTTTTGTAATAAACATTTTTGTCACGTCTAAAATGTTTTTCTTTTTCAGCTGCCATCATAAATACTCTGATATTACTTGACGCTATGGACATTATTGGATATTCACTTTCTATTCTGGTATGTGATGACATTTTTTGTGATTTAAAAGAAAAAGTTGTTTTGTTATTTATAATTTACAGTATTTATACTTTTATATATGATGATATTTACTAT
Source organism: Danio albolineatus (assembly GCA_903798035.1). Classification (NCBI taxonomy): domain Eukaryota; kingdom Metazoa; phylum Chordata; class Actinopteri; order Cypriniformes; family Danionidae; genus Danio; species Danio albolineatus. The sequence continues at coordinate 3,080,380 of CAIGQQ010005185.1, forward strand.
ATCCTAATATTCTATATACAATTTGAAGACAAATTTACTAGCCTTCATGTAAAATTAATTCTTTCAAATGTTTTCTACTGCTGTTTAACGGAGTTTGCTGTTTAAAGCTATTTTTCAATAACTAATTTCTTTTGTGTTTGCCATGATGACCGTACATAATTTCCTAGTTATTTCCAAGCTAGCGTTCAGCTTAAATATATATATTTTTTAAATGCGTGTGTTAGTGTGCATTCACTTTATGTGTATATATACTGTAGTCAACATTTGAAGTGGATCATCACCTTCGATCAAAGTTGTCCTAAAACGATTCAACAACACCTATTCTTGTTTTAGAACAAGTTTGAAAAATGTTTTTGATCCACTTCAAATGGTGACTGCTGTATATGTATGGAGGCCACTTTATTAGGTACACTTTTCTAGTACCGGATTAGACCTGCCTTAATCCTTCCTGGCTCAGATTCAACAAGGTACTGGAAATATTGCTCAGAGATTTTGGTCTATATTGACATGGTAGCATCATGCAGTTGCTGCAGATTTGTCGACTGCACATCCATGATGCGAATCTCCCGTTCCACCACATCCCAAAGTTGCTTTATGGATTGAGTTCTGGTGACTGTGGAGGCCATTTGAGTACAGGGAACTTATTGTCATGTTCAAGAAACCAGTCTGAGATGATTCACGCTTCATGACATGGAGCATGAAGATGGGTACACTGTGGTCATAAAGGGATGGACATGGTCAGCAGCAATACTCAGGTAGGCTGTGGCGTTGACACGATGCTGAATTGGTACTAATGAGTCCAAAATGTGCCAAGAAAATATCCCCCACACCATTACACCACCACCCGCAGCCAGAACCATCGATACAAGGCAGAATGGATCCATGCTTTCATGTTGTTGATGCTAAATTCTGACCTGACCATCTGAATGTGGCAGTAGAAATCGAGACTCATCAGACCAGGCAACGTTTCACCAATCTTCTATTGCCCAGTTTTGGTGAGCCTGTGTGAATTTTAGCCTCAGTTTCCTGTTCTTAGCTGACAGGAGTGGCATTCGGTGTGGTCTTCTGCTGCTGTAGCCCATCTGCCTCAAGGTTGGATGTGTTGTGCATTCAGAGATGCTCTTCTGCAGACCTCAGTTGTATCGAGTGCTTATTTGAGTTACTGTTGCTTTTCTATCAGCTGGAACCAGTCTGGCCATTCCCCTCTGACCTCTGGCATCAACAAGGCATTTGCACCCACAGAACTTTAGCTCACTGGATATTTTCTCTTTCTCAGACCATTCTCTGTAAACCCTAGAGATGGTTGTGCGTGAAAATCCCAGTAGATCAGCAGTTTCTGAAATACCCAGACCAACCCGTCTGGCACCAACAACCATGACACATTCAAAGTCACTTTAATCACCATTCTTCCTCATTCTGATGCTCAGTTTGAACTGCAGCAGATCGTCTTGACCATGTCTACATGCCTAAATGCACTGAGTTGCATTGAAATTTGCATGAACCAGCAGTTAGACGGGTGTACCTAATAAAGTGGCCGGTGAGTGTATGTTCATTCGGCAACATAAGCTAATAATGAATACTTATACAACATTTATTAATCATGGTTCAACATTTACTAATGCATTATTAAAATCCCTAGTAATGCTTGTTAACGTTTCTTTATGCACTGTGAGATAACAAGAACTCGCAATGAGCAAAGATGAATAAATACTGCAATAAATGTTGAATACATAAGCTAATATTAACTAATAAAAGCTTATTATGAAGTGTTACCAAAACACATGACCACAAGGTTATCGGTTTACATCTCCTCTTTACTCTCACTTTTTTTCCCTCTATTTTCAATCCAAGCCCTTGCAAATCCCGAGAGAGAAGCTCATCCAGTGGCACATTATCACCTCAGTAGGTTTCTCCACACGGCACCACCTTACATGACAACACCTGGCAGCGTCTCGCAACTTATTCCACATGTATTATTTACTTAAGGAAAGGCTGATGTTTTGCTGAAAACTGATCTCTCTCTCTCTCTTTCTTTCTTTCTCTGCTTTCCCAGGAATGCCGTCCTTCAATAAGACGGTTTCTGCTTTCCTGCTTCTCGTGAACCCATGCGAGCGAAGCCTGTGCCAGAACGCTGACCTAAGAAAGCGCCGGCGACTGATATATTTGTGCATTCCTACGACACACACAAAAAAAAAGAAACACAGGGCCGCTATCATTTATCGAATCGCAGGTAACATTACACAATAAAACAATGGCATCTCTCTGTAGGCCATGTTTCCTTGCAGACACGCAGAACAATGAGTGTATTGTTGGATGGCTGGTGTCCTGGGCTCTTCCTTGAGGGAAACTCCGCGTCTGTGGGTTTCAATCTGGGCGGAAGAGACGTCCATTTGAATGTGCGGGTCGGATGGACGGACACGCAGGGAAATGTATGCAAAAAGCGCATTCAGCACTGATCTGGCATCGGGGTTATCGCTAAGTGTGTAAGATTACTGTAAAGTTCATTGCTGATGTCTAAAGGCTAGTTACAGCAAGACTGATAAGTGTAATTACAGTTGAAGTCCAAATTATAAGGCCTCCTGTGATATATTTCCCAAATGATGATTAACAGAGAAAGGAATTTTTCACAGTATTTCCTATAATATTTTTTCTTCTGGAGAAAGTCTTACTTGTTTTATTTAGGCTAGAATAAATGCAGTTTTTAATTAATTTAAAACCATTTTAAAGTAACACGAAACACCAAAACGCATTCTTTTAGATGTTGACAGTCATATATGTGTCCATATATTTCACAAAATGGCAAATTCGTTCTTCCAGTTTGAAATAATTTTTGAATCGACGTCACGGCCATGAGATCCTCGTGTAAATTCCAGCATGCAGACTGGATGTTTGTACCAGCCGGTACAAGTTCATTCGTTCATTCATTTTCTTGTCGGCTTAGTCCCTTTATTAATCTGGGGTCGCCACAGCGGAATGAACCGCCGCCGGAACAATAATTAATTTATTAGAAAGACTTGGTTCGAACCAATCAGCGCGCTCCATTGTGAAAGAGGCGCAACTTTATTAATGCGCATGATAGCTTCGAAGACTGTTTTTACCCATTACAGTGTTCAGAGAGACGCCACGTTGTGTTGCCAACCGTAATTAAAACAAGTGGAAGAAGAAGAATTGTTTGGAGACTGTGTTGCGTTTATAAATGTGCCGCAATGAAGGTTCTGTTTTAATTTTCCCACATTGAGAGAACAGATTATGTGTGGACCCACATTTGTGGAGTACAGTGGTCTGCTAACATGCGTTTGTAACGAAAAAATTTTCCCGAGAGCTTTTCGCATCTGTAAATGGTGAAATCTAGATTTGCCACTCGTCTTCTTTTAAATAAGATGCGGTTCTAGTGTGTGTTGATTTTCCTGTCTCTACAGACTAGGTAAGGTAGCGATCAGTGGTCTTTGTTTATGTTTATTCAGATGGCAAAGTTAGCTAGTATCGTCAGCAGTACTGTTTGAGTTTTTAAAGACAAACCTTAGTCAAAGTGATTTAGTTACTATGTTTACAGTGCGTTAATATCACTACAATATTATGGACTGAAAGTTCCGCTGTAAATGCTGCTCTCCAAATGTAAACACCTTAAACTATTATGGTCGTGTAGGATTTTCACAGAATTTTGTGACAGGATAGTCTATACACACACGGTTTTCTGACGCTATTCTCTGCACCTACCAAGTGTCTGCATCTACCGGGAAATGCGGAGGGTCTTTTCTCCCATATGGTGTGCGATATCAAAAATTCCATTGAATCTACACTCTTCCAGCAGTTTCTCGTATCCAATATCTCGTTTGTTATGGGGGGTATGCATGAAATGTTCCTGAATGAAAGTGAAAGTGCCAAACTGCAGTTAAAGTTGACAAAATAAGAATGAAACACTCCAAATTACATGAAACTCCAGAGGAAATGTGGATAGCGTGGTGATGCAATGACGTTAATCGAATTATGTGCAAAAACATGTGAAACGGGATCATGAAAGGAACATTCAAAAAGCAACTCATGTAAACACCTTCATCATATTATTGTCTTATTCAGATTAAGGCAAATAATTCGATTACTGAGTTCCATGTAAACGTAGTCACTGTCCATCTCCTCTGCGTCTATGTTTGTGTTGCTGCTGTAAAAATCAGCGTGTGCACATACTGAAACTCCCCTTTTCATGCAATCCCTTCCATCTTTCACCACTCCCACCTAAACAAAGCTGGACTCACCCACTTTGCTGACTTTTTTTCAAACTAGAGATCTGAAAACACCCTGCTGAAAGGAGGGGGTTCATTGCCCTTTAAGGTTAATATTATAAGCCCTCTTAAGCAATATTGGTTTTTTGATCATCTACAGAACAAACCATTGTTAAAAAATTACTTGCCTGTCACTTTAAGCAGATTAAGACACAAAAAATTGCGGGGTCTGATATAATCTGCGGTTTTGGCCCATAGAACTCTAAATACAAGCCAGAAACCTTTCTGCACAGGCCTATCTAAAGGGTTAATGCTACCAACTGATGACCAACAGGAAAAATGAAAATTTGACCTCTTCCCAACGGGAAAAGCCAACAACAATCAAGAATGCATGATTATATGGTGTCATGGCTTTGCAATCAAATCGTGTCATTTTAATGGGGTAAAAACAGTCCCCAACATAATGAAAGGGATGTCAGTTTGAACAATCCACAAGGATTAATAAAGCTGCTAAACTTAAACTTGTGTACACCATCCGGCGTTGGTATTTGTGCCACACACCTCCGAATTTGCGCTTCCGTCTCGGCCCTTGGAAGCACAAAAGCCCGTTTTTCTTTCCCCTCCGTGCACCCGTCTGTTCCGGTGCTGTTTTTTTATTTTAATCAGGTCTTCATTTAGCCGCTGAAAGGCCAGACTGCAGCTCATGCAGGACGTGGCGGTGCAGAACGGACTGAAAGGCCAGAAGAGAGTCGTTCCCTCCCTCCGGGCCGCACGAATAAAAGCCGCGACCGGAGAGCTCGAGACCCGCCCGCGCCACACACTGCCGGCCTTTGTGCTGGAGCAGCGGTGTAATGTAAAGCCCTGCGTTTTAAGAGCAGCGTACAGGTGCATCGGGGGAATGAGACTATAGAAGGTCGACTCTCATTAACAGAGAGAGGAAAAAAGGGGGGGGCGACAGGGGACCGCAGATGTGGAGGATTAATAACAGCAGTGTGATGCCATGAAGGAGAAGCACATAATGACATTCAATGAAAAAAAAAAAAAAACTGCATCATGGTTTTGAAGACGCGCTGATTTCGAATGCATTAAACATACGCTCACCGGCCACTTTATTAGGTACACCCGTCCAACTGCTCGTTAACGCAAATTTCTAATCAGCCAATCACATGGCAGCAACTCAATGTATTTAGACATGGTTAAGACGATCTGCTGCAGTTCAAACTGAGCATCAGAATGAGAAAGAAAGGGGATTTAAGTGACTTTGAAAGTGCCATGGTTGTTGGTGCCAGATGGGCTGGTCTGAGTATTTCAGAACCTGCTGATCCACTGGGATTTTCATGCACAACCATCTCTAGGATTTACAGAGAATGATCTGAAAAAGAGAAAATATCTAGTGAGCGGCAGTTCTCGTTCCAACCAAGGCAGCTGAAGAGCATATCTGAACACACAGCACGTCCAACCTTGAAGCGGATGGGCTACAGCAGCAGAAGACCACACCGGATGCTGCTCCTGTCAGCTAAGAACAAGAAACTGAGGCTACAATTCACACAGGCTCACCAAAATTGGACAATAGAAGATTGGAGAAATGTTACCTGGTCTAATGAGTCTCAATTTCTGCTGCGACATTTGGTTGATAGGGTCAGAGATTGGCATCAACAACATGAGAGGTTCAGGCTGGTGGTGTAATGGTGTGGGGGATATTTTATTGGCACACTTTAGGCTGATTAGTACCAATTGAGCATTGTGTCAATGCCACAGCCTACCGAAATATTGTTGCTGACCATGTCCATTCCTTTATGACCACAGTGTACCCATCTTCTGATGGCTACTTCCAGCAGGATAACACACCATGTCATAAAGCGTGAATCATCTCAGACTGGTTTCTTGAACATGACAATGAGTTCACTGAACTCAAATGGCCTCCACAGTCACCAGAACACAATCCAATAGAGCACCTTCGGGATTTGGTGGAACGGGAGATTCGCATCATGTCAAAATGGACCAAAATCTCTGATGAATATTTCCAGTGCATTGTTAAATCTATGCCACGAAGGATTAAGGCAGTTCTGAAGGCAAAAGGAGGTCCAACCTGGTAGCAGTAACGTGCACCTAAAAAAAAGTGCCCAGTGTGTGTATATATGTCATATACACAATGTAAAAAATTAACTTAAATGGTTAAAAAAAAAAAAACTAAAAAGCTGTATCATGGTTATTTTCGTAATATATATATGATAAGCATGTAACGGATCATGGTTCATTCGTGATTCGTACAGATCACAACCCGTTGTTCAGAAAACATGCATCTCGTAGATTAATAATTTTTTTTACTGGTAGATTAATCCTAAATTTGTAACTATCTCTGAGAGATCGCCTCTCGTGTCATTCAAATCACATATGAAAGCATTTAGGCTTTTCTGTAAGACATAATGATGATGGAAGAAGTTGTGCTAGGCCAGTGGTTCTCAAGCTTTTTTCACCAAGTACCACCTCAGAAAAAAATTGTCTCTCCAAGTACCATCATAATAACCGGTATTAAAGTACAGTAGCATAGTAGGCCTAATTAAGCAGCTACAGCACTGCTCAGTTCAAAAACGAGGAACATTAATTCTTCTAATTAAGAATATTTATTGTTGTCAGCCACTTAATTAAAAGTTTTAGCCTTTTAAAATCAATTTACTGATTACATCTGTGTTATGGTACACTTCAAAGGGTTAAAGATGTGTAGTTATTTTTTTTAACTTTAATTATTTAGAGATTCCTCCGCGTACCACTAGAAGGAAGCTTGTGTGCCACAGTTTGAGAACCACTGTGCTAGGCTATTCAGGATGTGGTGGGTTTCTTAGGTTATTAAAGGTGTTTTCTGTCTACTTGTTTCGCCTGCGTTGATGCATTCAGTGTGAGCTGCACGACTGATCATTAAAAGATCAGGATCTCAACACCCACACAACATACATTATTAATGATGGTGATTTGCATATGTTTATTAATCTTTCAATTCGCTGAATTCCAGTCTGTCTTTGAAATATGCAAAAATCAAGAGATTGAGTCTTTAGACTTTTGAGTAAGTTCTAAAGTTACAAACAGTCAAATAACACCAAAGACTTTTAAATTCTTTTGATAACTATTTACATATTGTATTATTGAGAAAATGTAAAGTTGATTTGCAGGCACTTGTTCGGATTTAATAGCTCTGGCTCTTTGATTCATTGGAAAATTGCATATTACCCACAACAGACGACCCAGAAAAATCAAATACGTGCTTGTTTGACATGTTAAGTATGAGCATATGCAGACCACAGTGATGAATCGCAATAAAAGAGTCAGAACGATGACCCAACACGCAAAAAGCTTGGCTCGTTCGCTGCTGTTTTATCGTCTCTGCTATTATTTCAGCTCTCACTGAGCGACTCATTGTGTGATGGCACTTATTTAACAGATTTAGTCTGCGAGCGATTGCACTGACATTGACAGTGCTTGTCTTGTAGATAACCTGCTCTGTGCTCTTGTGGTTTTGCATAATGTGGATGATTGTGTCTGTGATTCAGCAGATAAGAGACTCGCTTGTTATTTGGAAAGTCTTTCTGGCTGGTTTACAGCCCAGTTCAGACATACCTGTTATTCTATCAAAGAGTAATCAATTTTTTTTATCATTTTTTTAATACATTTTTTAGGAGGATTTCACCCTTTATTGGGATAGGATAGTGGAGAACAGACAAAAAAAAGCATTGGGAGTAAGAGGAAGGATCAGTATAGGACCTCGAGCCAGGAATCAAACTGGTCGCCGTGAGCACCATGGTGCAATATGTCAGCACACTTAGCACTTGGCTATTGGTGCCGACAGAGTAATAGATATTAATCGCAAAGACTAATCCGCGATTATCCAAAATACAAGTTTGTTTAAACATAATGTGTGTATAAGATGTATATGTGATACACACATAGAAACAAAACAGTTTTGTTACACTGATATTTCAATTTATGAATAATTTGTATCAATAACACATACACTCACTGGCCACTTTATTAGGTACACCTTACTAGTACTAGGGACCCCCTTTTTCCTTCAGAACTGCCTTAATCCTTCGTGGCATAGATTCAACAAGCTATTGGAAATATTCCTTAGACATTTTGGTCCAAATTGATATGATCGCATCACGCAGTTGCCGCAGATTTGTCTATCAGTGTACGTACACCGGCGCTGCAAGTCAAATGCTGTCTGCTACGGCCAGCTACAACTCGGGATACTGTTCCTATTTCTGCCGCGCAATCTTTAAATAGCATGCGAATGTGTGAGTCGGGTGTGTTTACTTCCCACTGTCATTTGCGATGCGCATCCTCTGTGGGACTCCCTTAAGGGGGTGGTCCACTACGATATCATTGTTTAAACTTTAGTTGATGTGTAATCAGAATCGGAAAGAGCTTTATTGCCAGGTATGTTCACACATACGAGGAATTTGTTTTTGTGACGGAGCTTCTACAGTGCAACAGAATTACAGAGATAGCACAAAAAACAGATAATAAATATATTCAAAAAATAGAAGTAAGTGTTAAATGCAAATATACAAATGGACAAGTGTATGTACAGGTGCATTACTATATACAGCGTTATATGTACAGCAGTAGTGGTGTTGGTTTCACGATTATTATCATCAAGTGTTCATGAGATGGATTGCCTGAGGGAAGAAACTGTTTCTGTGTCGGGCTGTTCTGGTGCGCAGTGCTCTGTAGCGTCGACCAGAAGGTAACAGTTCAAAGAGGCAGTGTGCTGGGTGTGAGGGGTCCAGAGTGATTTTAGCAGCCCTTCTGTTTGCTCTAGATAAGTACAGTTCTTGGAGAGTAGGGAGGGTTGTACCAATGATTCGCTCAGCAGTCCCAACTATTCGACGTAGTCTTCGAAGGTCAGATTTGGTAGCTGAGCTAAACCAGGCCGTTATTGAAGTGCAGATGACTGATTCAGTGATGGAGGTGTAGAACTGTTTCAGAAGCTCCTTTGGGAGGTTGAAGTTGCGCTTGATTATTGACGTGCTTTTGAAAACCGATCCTTTCACAAACAGACAAACGCGAGACTGATGTGTGCAAACACAAAGGAGAAGCTGGAAAAAACAAAGGAGCAAATTATTGTTTCAGCAAACATGAAGAAACTGCTGCGTTTAAGCATTATCATCATCTTTCTGGACTATTATGAACTCGGAATGACGAAATTACTCTCTAACAAGATGCTACATGTGCTGGACACCGATGAGAGGTTTGCACTGACTGTGGGCTAGATTTCGTGTTGTTTTTGAACCTAAATAAGGACTAAATGTCTGCTGTGTGTAGTTTTTCTGTAATTGGCAAACATATCAGAGACTGTAAGGGGCTGTATGTGTTCATATATGCTGCATTTATTTATTTATTTTATATAATCACAGACAGTAGGCTATTTCACATCATTGATCTAGTTATAATCAGATCATGTTCATAGAGAGGTAATGAACATTTATACAGCAGTATTTATGTGTATAATAAAGCATCTGTTTTGTGAGAAGTGCTTCTCGTATGATTTGTGAACGACCCATTAAGCTTTACTGTAAACATTTCCTCGAACGAGAATGACGTCGACTGAAACTTTGTCGTACACCACGCCCACCAAAAGAGTACCCTTTAGCAGTGGAAACGCAAGCCTGATAAAGGTGACCCGTACCGACCCGTAACATACCGTACTGTACTGTACCACTCAGTGGAAACGGGCCATATAATACTGGACTTACCTTCTTTACGATTAACGAGGGACCACTGTATAAACTACACTCTCCTCCTATAAAACACAATGCATGATTTGGAAACGTGACTATAATGCTGACAGCTGATGGGCCAGAAATGATGAAGTGACTCAATAATATCAGCAGTGTTTACTTGATCTGTTTGTTTGCACAGAGGGAGTGAATACTGAAGATCATGACAGATCTCGCTGTAATGCTTTATGTCAGAAATGGCCAGGCCTCTCGTAGCGTTTAGCTCATCAAGGTTACTCGTAAAACTATGATGAGCGCATGTGTTTTAGTTTAAGGCCTTCCACTCGTCACTGATGTGCCAGACATTAAAAGCATTTGCTTTGCAAATTACCATGATTTCCCATTGGAAGGCGTCCCACGTCCAGCGTTTCCCATGAGCTGGCATGCCATTACGCTAATGCCAGACTGGCGTACATACGGGCAGCGATTGTTTCCTCATTCTCCCCGAACACCATTGTGTTTTGTCCCAGAAGACGTGCTGACAGCATATCAAGTGACACCATAATTTGATCAGTATTCAATAAACCGCTGGAGAGATCTGCTAGTGTTCAGTGGGAAAGAACAGGACGATCCAAAAACAGACTCGGGATGTACAGTCAAAATGATTCGCCCTCCTGTGAATTTGTTTTCAAATATTTTACAAATGAGATTTAACAGAGCAAGGAGTTTTTCATATAATATTTCTTATATTTCTATAGTCTTATTTGTTTTATTTTGGCTAGAATGTAATTTTTTAAAGCTATTTTATGGTCATTATTATTAGCTCTCTTAAACAATATTTGCTTTTGACTGTCTACAGAACAAACCTCTGTTATACAATGACTTGCCTAATTACCCTAACTGCCCAATTAGCCTAGTTAAGCCTTTTAATTGCACTTTAAAGCGCACCTGTTTTGAAAAATCTACTTTTTAAGCTGTTTGGACAGACATCTGTGTAGGTATAGTGTATAGACCGTCATATTGGGGTGATATAAACACCCAGTAATTTTTTTTCAATTTAACAGCATATAAAAGGTGGACCAATTGGAGCGGTTTTGAGACCGCCCGCAACTTGACGTAGGAGTGCGGTCCCCCCGCCCACCGAATTGATTGACAGCTGCGTATTAACATGTCTCCGCAGTAACACGTATACTCATATCAACAAGACAGGATGTGCCCAAAGCAACCAGAAATAAAAGATCTGTTCAGTTCGGGAAGGTCATCAATCATCATCAGATGTGATTAAGAGTGAGTTTCACAAGTTTAACACTTGTTTAAAACAGTGCATGTTTGTAATGAACTACAGCCATTCACTTCAGCTTTACTTCATCACCACAACCGTGTGTCAGCAAAAAAGACGCTTTAATCCTGGTTTGTTGACACTAAATCAGGTTTATTTTGTACATTAACATGACGGTTATCCATACAGCAGTGGAGATTAACCTGTATCCTTTCACATTTGCTTGCAAAAACAGTGCAAAGCTCAACGCGCGCACTGTCTTTCTGTCTGTGTCTGTCTGTGTGTGTGTGTGTGTGTGTGTGTGTGTGTGTGTGTGTGTGTGTGTATGTGCGTGTGCGTGCGTGCGTGAACGAACTTTGTAACTACATTGTGTGTGACTCATCATTGCAACTCCTCAACAAACACATCAAACAGTCATTGGTAAAGTTCTTACTGTAGTATTTCTCAAACGTAGTGAGATCTGCTTCCTTTACATCTGTTCCTGATGCGTCTGTCTGTCTGACGCAGCTGATGATGGAGATTGAGGCATGCTGACAGGCATGTGGTGGGCGGGGAGGACTAGCCTTAAAGGCCCAGTACCAAAGACAGCAAAAAAGCTGTTTAGAGCTACAATATTAAGACTTTAGACAGCTATAATTAATAATCTGATGGGTATTATGAGCTGAAACTTAACAGAAAAATTCTGCTGACACAAAATACTTATATTAAATATAAAAAAGGGGTCAAATATGTGCCCTTTAAAGCTGAATGCTAGTATCCTTAAAAATATCTAGTAAAATATTACGTGCTGTCATCATGACAAAGATAAGAGAAATCAGTTATTAGAGATGAGTTATTAAAACTATTATGTTTATAAAAGTGTTGGAGAAATCTGCTTTCCATTAAGGAGAAATTGGGGAAAACTTTACAGGGGGGCTAATAATTCAACTGCATTTCAAAATTGCCCCCCAATACCCTAAATAGTGCACTGTTTGAGGGAGCAGCCAGTTGTTCACTGTAAAATAAATTACAATAGAAAATAAAAATAAATAAATAAAAAACAGGAAGCAGTGGTTGCCGGAATTGAACCATTAAAAATATGGTAGAAAACTGGCCTTGTTGTACACCACAGTGGTCAACTATCATTGTGAAATTGTGCTTTATAAGTAAATATTTCATAAAAATATAAATGAGAGGCATCTATATTTTTACACGCACAAAAGAAACTAACGAAAATCATTTTAATTTCAATATTTATCTATATTACTATATATCCATGAGGCTAATTTTCTGTTCCATCACATCCCAAAGGTGCTCTATTGGATTGAGTTCTGGTGACTGTGGAGGCCATTTGAGTACAGTGAACTCATTGTCATGTTCAGGAAACCAGTCTGAGATGATTCACGCTTTATGACATGGTGCGTTAATCTGCCAAAAGTAGCTATCAGAAGAAGGGGACACTGTGGTCATAAAGGGATGGACATGGTCAGCAACAATACTCAGGTAGGCTGTGGCGTTGACACAATCCTCAGTTGGTACTAATGAGCCCAAAGTGTGCCAAAAAAATATCCCCCACACCATTACACCACCACCAGCCTGAACCGTTGATCCAAAACAGGATGGATCCATGCTTTCATGTTGTTGATGCCAAATTCTGACCCCACCATCTTAATGTCGCAGCAGAAATCGAGACTCATCAGACCAGGCAACATCTTCTTTTGTCCAGTTTTGGTGAGCCTGTGTGAATTGTAGCCTCAGTTTCCTGTTCTTAGCTGACAGGAGCGGCACCCGCTGTAGTCTTCTGTTGCTGTAGCCTATCTAACTCAGGGTTGGACGTGTTGTGTGTTCAGAGATGCTCTTCTGCAGACCTCGGTTGTAGCGAGTGGTTATTTGAGTTACTGTTGCCTTTCTATCAGCTGGAACCAGTCTGGCCATTCTCCTCTGACCTCTAGCATTAACAAGGCATTTGTGCCCACAGAACTGCTGCTCACTGGATATTTTCTCTTCTTCAGACCATTCTCTTTAAACCCTAGACAAGGTTGTGCGTGAAAATCCCAGTGGATCAGCAGTTTCTGAAATACTCAGACCAGCCCGTCTGACACCAAAAAACATGCCACATTCAACGTCACTTAAATCACCTTTCTTCCTCATTCTGATGTTCGGTTTGAACAGCAGCAGATCGCCTTGACAGTTTACATGCCTAAATGCATTGAGTGGCTGCCATATGATTGGCTGATTAGAAATTCGCATTAACGAGCAGTTGGGCAGGTGTACCTAATTAAGTGGCCAATGAGTTTATATATCCAGAATATCCCTATAAAGGTTGATTGAGGTCCGATGAACTCAGCTGTTATATTTAACATGTAAGACATATGTTGATTTTATTCTTCACAATCATACAATTATGCATCTTCTGTTCACCGTAGTGTCTCGCCAGCTCAAACCTGTCCTTTAAACCTCCAATACACTCTGTAAAAAAAAAAAAAAAAAAAAAAAAAAAGGGTAGTGCGGTCTGACTGTCACCCAGCACCGGTGTAAAGGTGATTTAGCTGAACGCCTGTGTGTCTTATTAAAAAACCCCAAAGCGAGCTTGAGTTTCATCCGCCGCAACCGCAGCCCTTTCACTGTTTACTTCCCGCTCTTTAATAAGCAGTTTCATCTGTTCATTATGCTCTAGGGAACCATTGAGCTCAAAGCACAACAACACGAGCGAACAATAGCTAACTTTGACGCGGTGGTCGTTCGCTCACAGGCCAAAAGTGAGATGTAAACAGTGTTCGGTCATTCAATCTTCTGCTTTTGACAAGGAGGCCTAATGGAGTCACAAAGCGGCTCAGGCTGTAGGTCGTCTGACCCACGACACACTATAAGCCGGGCCACGTTTCACACTCTGGTTGCATAGAACACCTTAAAGCAGGGTGCGAACTACGGGGGAGCTCGGCTGCCCTGGTCTCCCCTAAAAACATGATTTGTGAATTTTTAGGGGGGTCTCAAAAAAATATTCACAATGTGTTTGACGTGCGGTTTCAGTAAAGAGTAAAGTCCAGTCATGTCAAAGGTGACACAGATCGGATCTGTTCTATGACCATGTAAACACAAAATAAACGCATGCATTTGGATATTCAGAGATCTCAGGCCTCCTTCATATGTGGAAATAAATCAGATATAAATCAGATATGTACGGTGGCCGGGAAGTGCAAAACAACATTACAAACATTCCTCCATGTTTCTGCTGTTGTTTTTTGTTGTTGTTTACGGCATTGGCATCTCCACATGTTCTTCCTTCTACGTCATTAAACCTTGGAGAAGTACCACTGTCGCAAGTTTAATGACGTACAAAATGGAACGCCTCATTGTCACATATCTACAGTGGCCGGGAAGTGCAAAACAACATTACAAAGTGTGAAACACTTTTACGAAGCTCGAGACAAATTTACAGTTTGGAAAACATTTTTACCAATCATAAGACACAATTACAGAGGAAAAATGAATGAAACAAATTTACAAAGGGCGAAACAAGTTTACATTTTAGAAAACAAATTAACAAGACGCAAAACTCTTTTACCAGTGCTGAAACAAATTTACAAAGACAGATTCTTTACGGAAAGGGAATGTACCAAACACCAGAAGTGACGCGACGAAAGGCGTTGTTATTGTCGCTAGAGTGCGAACTAAAAACCTTAACACGGACTGATGTACATTTGCTGTACATGTAACCAACACGTGATCGGTATAATAATAATAATAATAATAATAATAATAGGTATTAATATATATGTGTTATTAATATGATGATATATATTAATATAGCAAGTAAGCATTTATGATCTGAAGAGGAATAAACAGTTATTCTGAACAAGAGTTTGACATAAGGTGCGTCCCAAATCGCATACTTGTGCACTATTCTACGCCATTTTGAAGTATGAATAGTGTAAGTAGTACGTTCACACTGAAAACTCTAGAAATAATGTGCCCTTTAATTACCCGGATGATGCACTCGTTCCACCGGTAATATAAAGTGTGGAATGATGGACACTTCACGCACTCAACGACCACAGCTTTGCGCACATAGTGGTAGGGGTGGAGCTATCAGGCGCACATGTTGGATTACTTTATTTATATTGGATTGTGAAAGCAAAATTCTCTTACAAGAGTGATTATAGCGCCTCACGATGGTGAATGCGGTTATACTAATGCTGGTATTATTTGGTATTTTGGTCATTTACTTCACTAATTTGGCAACCGTCAAACGTCATCAGGAAAACGGTTTATACTTCCGCTTAGTAAAAAAGCCATTAGTGTTCCATTTGGGACAGCACTACATACATATACTATGCTGTTGAGTGTGTAAGTGCATAAGTGCATAGTGTATAGTGTGTCATTTGGGACGCAGCTATAGACTTTGGTTTGGGCAGAATGTACACATTTTACTTTTAAGAGTCCTCAAGCAGATGTTTACACAGTGTAGACTTGACATCATGTCCACGATTACAGCGTACGAGTGGCCCTCGTTAAAATACTGAACACATTGATGCAGTCTGGTGTTTACGTCTGGTCCGCGTCTTTTAGAAACTCCAAACACCGACCACACGTAAAGCGAAACCGCGTCAAGCTGCTCATGTGTTTGCTACAAAACATCCCTCAGCCGCAGTCCATGTTCGGTCACCATAAACTTTATTTATATCATTTACTTCATAACACGAATTTACCGCGCTCACCACCAGCGACAACAACAACAACGCATTTCGCCGCGTCACTTCCGGTGTTTGGTACATTCCCTTTCCATAAGGAATCTGTCATTGTAAATTTGTTTCGGGACTGGTAAAAGTGTTTTGCGTCTAATTTGTTTTCCAAAATGTAAACTTGTTTCGTCCTTGGTAAAATCGTTTTTCCTCTGTAATTGTGTCTTATGATAGGTCAAAATGTTTTCCAAAATGTCAATTTGTCTTGAGCTTCTTAAAAGTGTTTCACACTTTGCAATGTTGTTTTGCACTTCCCGGCCACCGTAGATAGTGACAATGAGGCGTTCCATTTTGTACGTCATTAAACTTGCGACAGTGGTACTTCTCCAAGGTTTAATGACGTAGAAGGAAGAGCGTGTGTGGAGATGCCAACGCTGTAAACGACAACAAAAAACATGAAACAAGGAGGAAAGTGGTCAGTGGTCGACAGCAGAAGTTACCTGCCTTCTTTCTCTATGGGGAGTTGAGTCAGTGGAGGACACCATATATAAACCATAGACTCAAGCTGCGATGACGGCCCTTTCCCTCCTCCTCCACCTCAAAATCATTTTAAAGCTGGGAGAACTTTGCATATTTCGCAGAGCTAAAAGCAAGACAGTTTCTTCATTGTGGCTAGTGTGGTGCTGATGCTAGAACCCGCCGTTGTGCATGCGCGACATTGTAAATTATATGCCAAGTGTAAACACACAATTATAGAATGTGCAAACGGACCAGATATAGGCAACAAATCAGAACTGGGCATCAAGACCTGACAGTGTAAACGGGGCCAAAGACTGTCAGCCAGATGCTTTCATATGGAAGTTGAGACACTACTGCTTCATTTTTCCGAAACTAATGACGTGACGTTGTGTTTCGTTTTATTTGCTTGATACAGTAGACCAATACGATGTTCTTTTTTAAACACCGTAACATTGCTGTAGTTGGACAATTAAGCTGAGAGCAGGGTAAACTTAACAAAACAAGTCATCGTGTGTTGTATAGCCAACTACACCATTGTGGCAAGGGACTCTCAAGTAAATCCAAACCATGATTTTTCCTTCACCAAACTTGACTGATTTCTATGAGAATCTTGGGTCCATACAGGTTCCAGTAGGTCTTCAGCAGTCAAATCTACCTTCTGCCACTTTTGCCAAATGATCAACTAGAAGTCAAGTTATTATTTGTTGCTCTTACAACTGGGATCGACGACAAGACTTCTGTCAGGTAGAGTACCTTTTCAAAAGAAGCTGATAGATTTGTATGTAGCGAGTACATTTTTATGTGACATGGTTTTCATGTTGCCAAGTAAACAGCAGGAATTTGTGGAGGACAAACTAAATTACCCATAATGCTCTGCAGAAGTCAGAAATATTGGCTGTTTCTCAATTCCAAGAACACAGAAAACGGACTCGTGTTCTTGTGGAGACCGGTCTTGCCAAGTCACATCGGGAGAACGCATCCTGTGAGAAATGAGATGCTGTGTTCTTCCTGATGGTCACATGACCCTCACGCATCTTTAATCGAAAATTATTTAAACATCACAGCATACAACGATTTACAATATATACTCTGCAAAAAGACTTAACAAATATACGCTGCACATCACAAATAACACCGATTTTAATGCGAATTTTAACAAATTAACACCCTTAATGTGTTTATGCCTTCATGAAGATTTTCATGGTGAACTTTAATAATAGATCTATATAAAATGTTGCGCTTCCCACTTCCAGTCGCAATGACTTCTGGGACTTCTAGAGAGAGTTCGGTGCTCAAGTCTGCATTGGTGCGTCCTCGATACCAAGAACACATCCGAGAACTTTCACGCGTCCTCCGTTCTTGCGGTCTTGAGTATTGGAACTGAATTTCGGCGGATGATGATGACGTTACACGAGACCACGAGGAAGCATGACTGCTGAAGAACACATATTGAGAAACAGCCAGTGTAACCATGAGATTTTATTGTGATTAGAGACTAATATATGATCAAACAATATTTAGAAATAACAAATCTCTTTTGCGTCACAGAAATAAATTACATTCATTCATTCATTCATTTTCCTTAAGCTTAGTTGCTTAAGCTTTATTAAATCCTGTACACAGCAGATCTCACAACTCAACCTGCAACTAGATGCAGAGTTAGCATTAGCTCTACTGTTAAAGATCTGGGTGTCGTATTAGACAGCAATTTAACTTTTGAAAACCATACCTCCCATATCACAAAAACTGCATTCCATCTCAGATGCAGAAAAGTTAGTTCATGCTTTTATGACTTCTAGGTTGGATTACTGTAATGCTCTGTTCGCTGGTTGCCCAGCCTCCTCTATTAACAAACTTCAGCTAGTACAAAATGCAGCAGCCAGAGTTCTTACCAGGTCTAGAAAATATGATCATATCGCCCCAATTTTATCCTCGTTACACTGGCTGCCTGTTAAGTTTCGTATTGAGTTTAAAATATTGCTTCTTACCTATAAAGCATTAAATAATCTAGCTCCTGTTTATCTAACCAACCTTCTGTCTCGCTACAATCCAACCCGCTCTCTAAGATCTCAAAACTCAGGGCTTCTGGTAGTACCCAGAATAGCAAAGTCAAGTAAAGGGGGTCGAGCCTTCTCATTTATGGCTCCTAAACTCTGGAATAGCCTTCCTGATAATGTCCGAGGCTCAGACTCACTCTCACAGTTCAAAACTAGATTAAAGACCTATCTTTTTAGTAAAGCATACACTCAATATATCACTTAGCGGTATGATGCATGAATGTGCTCCACGCGTCTCCTTTATATACACTATGAACTGCAGCTACGCTAATTATTCTCTTTGTTCTCTATTTCCACCTGGGGATACTTTCTTCTTCTTTTTTCTCACCACTGACTTGCATGGTTCGGGACTTGTAGAGCTGCGCATCAATGGATTACTCTTCTGTGTTCGGACTCTCAGTAGTGAATATTAAACCACACTGAACTGAACTGAACTGAACTCCAACACTAATAACTGGACTGACACTTTCAATTTACTATAATCTTCTATGTGAAGCTGCTTTGGCACAATCTACATTGTAAAAGCGCTATACAAATAAAGGTGAATTGAATTGAATTAATCTGGGTCGACACAGCGGAATGAACCGCTAACTTATCCAGCATATGTTTTACACAGCAGATGCCCTTCCAGCTGCAACCCAGTACTGATTGTATTTTTGACTAAATCAGTGCACCTTAACCTTATAAACTCTTACTGACCATCATTTTTTAATAGGGTATATGTCGAACGTCACGTGACCAAACCGGATCCCTGGGTAGAACAATTTCCGCTCATTGCTATTTCATATGCGCCATCGGTTTGTTATTGAAAGTAGTAAGTAGTGTTTTATATGTTATATAATAGGGTATACTGTATGCGAAACTTTCGCGTTCCAGTCAACCTGGGTAGAACACTTCCAGTTTTTCACTCTCCGCTAATATGGTGTTGTTTTATACAAGAAGCCTCCAGGAACTACCGAAGTATCACAGATGTCCACTACTTACTACTTTCAATAACAAACCGATGGCGCATATGAAATGGCGATAAGCGGAAGTGTTCTACCCAAGCGGCAACCTCCCGCTCTCCCTCGGGAAGCCAATACGGAAGTAACTAAAACTTGCAATTCATCGAAAATTCACCAGCCCACTGGTGAAATGGCCAACTTTACAGCAGAAAAAAAGGTGTTTACAGCCTGGTACAAAGAACGATTTTGGTTCATATAGCTTATATTATCCTTCATGACAACTGTGAGGGGGTGAATTTTTTTATAACTCATCCGTTTCCTTTATATTAAGCTAAATTAAGTTTGCATAATTAAGGGCGTGGCATCTTGAGTGACAGCTAGTCCCGCTGGTCGCCGTCACGATTCCGCCTGATTCATCGTATTTTTGTGTTGTTTTATGTGGCTTTACACAGTCAGTTGCCCTGTTGGAATTATTTCCTACCATTATCAGATAATATGGCATGCTGTGTGCGCTTAATTGTGCTCACAAACCATTCACGTGGCCTCCGTTTCCCAGGTGAGTGAAATTATATACTTATACCATCTCTATAAATGTAATTGCTTTATTTAGGATAATTTATCATTTATAATGTTCTTCAGAACTCTAATGCACTCCAGAATCTGACAGATTGATCAGCTGTAGTCTATAAGATCGTCATCTGAAGCGTTGTCATACAGTGTTCTGCCTGGATTTCCTAAATAGCCCTGCATTTACTAACACAGACTATATCTGAAGTATTTGGATGTAATTCGCACTTTCTTCCTGTTGAAAAACGTCATAAGAACGATGTTAAGTGGCTTGATGTATTACAACAGTGTTTTCAACAGACTAAACACTTCATTGATATAGTGTACAACCAAGCACGTGTGGTCAGAAAACAAACGAGTCGCAGGTAATGAAATATTATGTGTTTCTCCCATAAGAAAGCTCTTAGCTAAATGCCAGCATTGCTCCCGTAGCTCAGCTCACGCTCCGCCTCTTTGCCCTTGTTTAATATGCCTCGGTTGGTGTGATGACGCGCGAACAAAATGGCGACGGTTGGCCACGCCTACTAGTAGCTTCTTTTGGGTTCATCAGAAACCTATGGGTGACGTCACGGATACTACGTCCATATTTTTTACAGTCTATGGTTCTACCCAGGGATCCGGTTTGGTCCCGTGACGTTCGACATGTACCCTATTAGTGTTTATAAAAGTAATATAAAAAGATCATATTTACTTCAGTTACAAATAATTTATTGAGCAGCGTGTTATACTGCTGTGCAATTTTACACAATGTAAAATAAACTTCCATCAAATCATTTTTATTACGGTCTTACAGTTAAAAAAACCATGAGAGAGAAGCAAATGCTGCAATTTCAGCAAACCATCCACAAGCAGGTCATTTCATCAAGTATGAAACGCGAGCCTGGAGCGGGGAAACTCGCCGATGACTGACGTTATATCTAAGGTTCTTTTGTTGGACAGTTTTCCTCAATAAGCTTGCAAATTGCTGTGATCTTGTGCACAAAGCGCTTCTCTCACTATAGCAGTGATGGAGCAAACCTGCTGTTGGAGACTGAGAGACAGCAGAGTCTGGATCACAGTTCACTTCAAAGAGCAGAAGATACAATAGAAGAGCTTTTCACACACACATTTACAATAACTCCAAACCGATATCAATTACTCAGCCACGATTTGGCTGGTTGCCAAGTTGTTTCTGATTGGTTGCCAGGGAGTGTCTCATTGGTTTTCTAGGGTTCTAGGGGGGTTGACAGACACTGGGTTCTATCAAAGTCTCTTTAAGGCAAGTTATTTCACTCTGAGGCCATCTTTGAATGCATCTCAGGCATTCTTTTTGAATGAGGAAACAACAATTTCATTTTTGGAATCGCAACAATGGTCTCTTAAATTTAGTTTGAAAGAGAACATTGACAGTCATTTTAGAGCATGCGCTGGGCACATCAACTGTTTTTCCCATCCTTAAAATTGCAAAAGATGGATTCTGACATGCAGCTCCAACATGCATTTGTAAGGGATAAAGTACATCCAGGAGGTTGCTGTCACAGAATAAAGCCCAACAGGTTTATCATTAATAAAATTAAACAACAACGGCATCTTAAATATGGATCTCAAAACTCAGGTCTTCTTGTAGTAACCATAATAGCAAAGTCCACTAAAAGAGGTCGAGCCTTCTCATATATGGCTCCTGAACTCTGGAATAGCCTTCCTGATAATATCAGAGGCTTAGACACACTCTCTCAGTTCAAAACAAGATTAAAGGCCTATCTTTTTAGTAAATCATACACTAAATGCATCACATAACGGTTTGATGCACGAGTGTGCTCCATGCAGGTGAGTGGGCTTAACAAACCAGCTGTAGAACACACTCTTCTTGTCTTATTACACTAGGCAGTTTGAGTCTCTTTAAGGGTTGCCCTTTCACTCTGCAGCCATCTTTGAATGCCTCTCGGGCATTGTTTTTTGAATGGGCAAACATCATATTCTCAGAAACGGTTTGCTAAGCTTACGATTAAATTTAATGTTTGGAATCGACAATAAAATTAAACAGCAACATCTCTTAAATTTAGTTTGAAAGAGAACATTGACAGTCATTTTAGAGCATGCGCTGGGCACACCAACTGTTTTTCCCATCCTTAAAATTGCAAAAGATGGATTCTGTCATGCCGTACGTGCAGCTCCAACATGCGTTTGTAAGGGATAAAGTACATCCAGGAGGTTGTTGTCGCAGAATAAAGCAGGCTTATCAGCAGCTGGACATGATTCAATTTCATTTTTGGAATCACCAATAAAATTAAGCAACAATGATGTCTTAAACATGTATCTCAAAACTCAGGTCTTCTTGTAGTACCTGTCAAGAATAGCAAAGTCCACTAAAGGAGGTCGAGCCTTCTCATATATGGCTCCTAAACTCTGGAAAACCCTTCCTGATAATGTCCAAGGCTCAGACACACTCTCTCAGTTCAAAACAAGATTAAAGGCCATACAAAAAAAAAAGGCTTGTTTTATTAAATCATACACTCAATGCATCACATAACGGTATGATGCACGAGTGTGCTCCACGCAGGTGAGTGGGCTTAACAAGCCAGCCGTAGGACACACTCTTCCTGTCTTATTACACCCGGCAGTTTGAGTCTCTTTAAGGCAAGTCCTTTCACTCGATGGCCATCTTTGACTGTTTTTTGAATGGGGAAACATCTAATTCTCAGAAACAGTTTGCGAAGCTTTTGATTAAATTTCATGTTTGGAAACGACAATAAAATTAAACCGCAACATCTCTTATATTTATTTGAAAGAGAATAATGGCAATCATTTTAGAGCATGCACTGGGCACACCAACCATTTTTCCCATCCTTAAAATTGCAAAAGATGGATTCTGTCATGCCCTTCATGCAGCTGCAACATGCATTTGTAAGGGATATCCAGAAGGTTGTTGTCACAGAATAAAGCCCAACAGGTATATCAGCAGCCTGACATGATTCAATTGTATTTTTGGAATTCATTCATTCATTCATTTTCTTCCGCTTTTTCGGGGCCGGGTCGCGGGGGCAGCAGTCTTAGGAGAGAACCCCAGACTTCCCTCTCCCTAGACACTTCCTCCAGCTCCTCCGGGGGGATCCCGAGGCATTCCCAGGCCAGCCGAGAGACTCAGGCTGCGTCCGAAACCACCTACTACTCAGTAGGTACTGCATTTGAATTTAAACGTACTGCTCTGCCGTTAAAAAAGTATGTTCTATACAGTATGAATGTGAGAAGTATGAATGGAATTCGGACATACTACATCCGCCATTTTGTCATGGTCACGTGACCTACCTGCGTCTGTTGCGTTGCTTCACTCCCATTCATGAATTCTCTGGCGGGGCATCATGGGATGCACACTTCAGAATCTCGCTGGAAGTAGTAAGTCATCCGGGTACTTCTCGCATATTGATTTTCGAATTCTATGATTTCGGACATACTACTCGGCCCGCATACTAATTTTAGCGTACTGTATAGTATGGAAGTATGCGGTTTCGGACGCAGCCATAGTCCCTCCAGCGTGTCCCGTGTCTTCCCCGAGGCCTCCTCTTGGTGGGACATGCCTGGAACACCTCCCTAGGTAGGCATCCAGGAGGCATCCGAAACAGATGCCCGAGCCACCTCAGCTGACTTCTCTCGATGTGGAGGAGCAGCGGCTCTACTCCGAGCTCCTCCCGGGTGACAGAGCTCCTTACCCTATCCTTAAGGGTGCGCCCTGCCACCCTGCGAAGGAAACTCATTTTGGCTGCTTCTTTTGGTCAAAGAACAATGTATTTTTGGAATCACCAATATAATTAAACAACAAAGTGTTTTCAATTTGGATCTCAAAACTCACTACTTCTTGTAGTACCCAGAATAACAAAGTCCACTAAAAGAGGTTGAGCCTTCTCATATATGGCTCCTAAATTCTGGTATAGCCTTCCTGATAATGGCTGAGGCTCAGACACACTCTCTCAGTTTAAAACAATTTTGGTGAGCCTTTGCGAATAGTAGTCTCAGTTTCCTGTTCTTAGCTGACAGGAGCGGCACCCGATGTGGTCTTCTGCTGCTGTAGCCCATCTGACTCAAGGTTGGACATGTTGTGCATTCAGAGATGCTCTTCTGCAGAACCCTTCCACGTTCAAAGTCACTTAAATCACCTTTCTTCCTCATTCTGAGCCTGTGATATTAGCTTCAATGGTTGTCATCTCGGAATAACATCCCTTGCAACTGACCAACCAGAACTCAGTATCAGTATTGCAGACAGACATGTAATAAAGAAAGTTAAAAAAGAGCCCATATGTTTCTACAGACACCTCAGCAGCTTTGTCTCTGGTAAAAAATCTGCTCAAACCCTATGACAAAAGAAAGGTGAGACTCCAATTGTATAAAAATCAAGCCTTAATGACTCTAAGTGATGTTTTTAATAGCCTCATGCATATTTTATGGTCATATCACATTCAGAGTGGTCTGGCAGATTATATCATTTTTAATGCATGATACGCAATTATGTGACGTGTGGAAACAGAGCAGCGGCGTGTTAAAAACAGCTCTCGGTAGCAACAGATACAACACAAACACACTGCTGAATGAATTACGCTCTTCCTCTTGCCGACTATTGTAAGTTTCTGTGTTTTCAAAACAGTGAGGTGATGATCATTGGTCAGATTGGGTTTACAAAACTCAACCGCGACCTCACCATCGACTGAACACAAGCATCTCAGTCATAGAAAACTCATACAATTCCATGAATGTCCTATTTTTTCTTGTTGTTATGTTGGTTCCTTTTAGATCTTTTCTTCCATATATCATTCTCACTATCCTTCAGCTTAGTCCCTGATTTATCAGGGGCCGCCACAACAGAATGAACCACCAATTACTCTGGCATATGTTTTATGCAGCTTTTTACGTATTTGTGTTATTTGTGCTCTGTGTTTTCTCTCTCTCTCTCTCACAATTCAATTCAATTCAATAGTTGCTTTATTAGCATGACAATTATTACAAATGTATTGCTAAAGCAGTTATAAAGTTTACAAAAATAAAAGAAAATGCATATGTAACAACTCCCACAGTAAATAGTAGAAGAAAAAACAAAAATAAATTAATTAAAGATATATACGCGTGTTATTATCCAATATATCATATTATAATTCAGTCCATCATATAATTATTTAATATATCATATTATTATTCAGTATATCTTATTATTTAATAAGTCATATCATTCATATATATCATATTATTATTCAATATATCATATTATTATTCAATATATTATATCATTCATATGTATCATATTATTCATTTATATCAATAAAAATAATCATAGATTAGAAAACACTGTTCATTTAACAATCAACATTGTAGGATAAAACAGTAATAAAAAATAAAAACCATAATATATTTACAATGATTCAATTATAATCATTTAGGTGTGTGTGTGTGTGTGTGTGTGTGTGTGTGTGTGTGTGTGTGTTTGTGTGTTTGCAAGTGCATCACTGATGTTTTTATTGGTCTCCTCTCTCTTTTTGTGACAAGTGGTAATGTATTGTGCTGCTAGAAGGATGCAGTCAGTTTTTTCCCCCAGTAAATACTGAAGCTGTGTTTTATTGTCTAGCTCTGTGAATTGTGGGTAAATGCTCAGTAGTTTGGGGTAGAATGTTTCTCGGATGTGCTCATAGTTTGTGCAGCGGGTGAGGAAATGTTCCTCTGTCTCCACCTCTGCCAGGGCACAGTGTGGGCAGATGCGGCTTTCTCTGGGTTGCCAGTTCTGTCTGTAACGGCCCGTCTCTACAGTCAGACTGTGAGCACTCAGTCTGTATTTGGTCATTGTTGTTCTTAATTTACTGTCCTTTACTGCACTCAGATATGCTGCTGTGGTATAATCTCTGTTTAGGTCTAAATAACACTGACGTTTACTCTGTTTTCCTGCTGCTTCACTCCAGTAAATCAGATACTTGTCTTACGTTTATCACTTGATTGGGCTTTATTCTGTGGATGAGCATGTCCTGATGCTGCCTGGTATTAATCATATTTGTTGTGTTTGGAGCTCTCGCTCTCACTCTCTCTCTCTCTCTCTCTCTCTCTCTCTCTCTCTCTCTCTCTCTCAAGTTCAAGTTCAAGTTCAAGTTGCTTTATTGGCATGACATTCAATACAGTATTGCCAAAGCACTTCAAATATGTAATATATATAAAAATAAAAAAAATTTAAAAATAAAAAATAAAAATCTCTCTCTCTCTCTCTCTCTCTTCTCCCGTATCTGCTTTCAGATTCTCCCCGGTTCCTGCTTTTGGTCACTTCATCCGTCATTCATTTCCTCCCGTTACGACACTCTGACATCATGTCCAATAAGCAACGATTGCCCGTTATAAAAGCGCGCGCCAGACCCCAGTTCAGCCCCTCTTCTTCTTGTTTTCCTCTTGTGTTTGTGTTGATTGAGTTGCGTTGTTAAAGAAAACCCTATCTGACTGTGTGTTTCGTTGTTGCCTGTTTCTGTGTGCACGTTATCCGTCAGTCGTTTATAACAATCCATCTCTCATTCACTGTGTTTACGAGGCTTGGACGAAGCGAACAGGTATGGAGGTCACGTGACATACATCTTGCAACACGTAGGACTACTCTTGTGTATAGTACATTAGGTTAGGGGAGAGCGCCACCCCTTGTACTTTTTCGATAGACAGAGTAGATAGTTAGGACTCGGAAGACTCTTCGCGTTTGTTATTTTGTTTCATATATTTACTTAGATATTGTTTGGGTTTTGTTCTTTTCATTTCTTTAGCGCCGCCCACGTCCCTTCTGCCAGCTCTCTTGTTTTTCCCGTCTTTGTGTTGTATATATTGTAAATAGTATATTTTTACCTGATTCATTCGTTGTTTTTGTTCACTTTGGGTATTGTAAATAAAGTCACACATTTTGGTTGTCTTTTGCACTTCATTCACTGTTGTTATACATTTATTTTAAAGAGCCCCTATTATGGGTTTTTGAAAATGATCTTCATGCAGTGTGTAACACAGCTCTAAGTGAAGTGAAATGTCCAGCTAAGGCTTAAATCTGAAAGTGCACAGTGTTTAAAACTATTGATTCATCCATAAAGAGTCGACTCAAAGTTTCTCGAACGAATCGCCGTGCTTACGAGTCTTTAGCCGTTTCTGTATGACGTGAACACGAAACATAAGCCCCACCCATTTGTGCGCGCGCAGCCCCGGGAGATTCGAAACCCCCAACCCCGCCCACAAACAGCGGCGAGCAAAGGTTGCCTGATTGTGCGGTTTTAAATTTGATTGTGCAGGTAAAAACCTTTTTGACTGGAATCTCTCAGCTACATCTGGCAACACAGAGAAGAGCACTGTGCTCTTGAACCAGAGATGAGACTGTGACGAGTCAGTGGTTGAGGTTTATTTCTGCAGAAATGCCTCAGCATTATAGCCCAGCCTTGTGCTGTGTTCCCTCTGAGGAGTGCTTCTGAAATCTACACGCTTACAACGGAGGATTCGTCGGCCGTTTGTTAAAGGAAGGATCAGAAAAGATGTATGCAGGTGCAGACTGGCCATAGGGAGCGGCGGGACATTTCCCGATGGCCTGACGGTGAATCTGGCCTGCTATCCAACAAGTGAGTAAGTGTGATTAAAACGGTTGCCTCATTGTTTCCTCTAGCTTGTAAATGATGCACTTAATTGTGTTTTGTAACTTGTAACCGCTTGTAGTGTATCTGGTTAACTTGTATTCTCATATATCGCATCTAAAAGCACGTTGTGAATGCAACACATGCTGCTTTGTTTACAGATTAAAATGCGTTTGTGAGCTTGCGTTTCACTGCTGTTTGTTGTTGCTATGGCTACATCAGCTCTCCTACACACATGCGGCGGTCCTGTTTCATAATGGTTCAGCTTTTGCAGCTGTGTGCATTAATACTGCATGTGTGTCCCTGCTTGTTACTTATTGTTAAGAATAGAGCTGGGAATATGCTGGGAGACCGGGGGGTTAGTTTCGGGGGTGAGGTGTCTGAAATACGGGCGACTCCCGGGAAAAACGAGTGTTGGCAGATATGCTCACGCACACACTATGACTACTTCAATATTGATAAGCCGTGGTGGGCATTCTCTCGCGCTGAATGATGTCGACCAATCGCAACAGACTGGGTCATCGGTCCAATCAGCGCAGTTTAGCATCGCGCTAAAGAGGGGTTTTGGAACAAATGAATCGCTAAACGATTCATATAGGAGTCGCTGGGATAATTAGGAAAAAATAAATGCAGATTATAAGACAATAAAAGTGTTTTTTGACCATGCATGCATATCAGCCTGCTGTTGGAGACCCCCAAAACCAAATAATGACCCTTTTTAATGTATAATAGGGGCTCTTTAATTATATGACAAACCCCACTTTCCCCTAGACTAACATCAAGGGGTTTGTAACATTTTTGGGGGCTCGTCCAGGATCATTTAATCCATTTAAAAACAATTAAAATAATTTATATTGATAGTTTGTTTGAGTGCAAAAGTGGCCTAATAATTTACAAAAGCCCATAATAGTACCAGTCTGCGGGACGCGCTGCTCTGGTAAACACACACACACACACACACACACACACACACACACACACACATTCTCTCTGTATTGTTTCTGGTACAAGTGATAAACAGGATGGCATTGTTTGATTTACAGACATTCATTAATAAACCAACCGTAGAACAATTTGATCGATGCAGAAAAGTTGATGTATTAAAAATAGCGGACCATTTCAAAATTCTAGTTGTGAAACAAGTTGCCCTTCCACCCACAACCCAGTACTAAAGCTGGTAATAGCTGCTAAATTGATAATAAAGCGTGTTTGGCATGCTGTCCCGCGAGAGACCCCTGAGCTCAGAATATCCTTGACTGGGCGAGAGGAGAGTTTGAGCTCAGGTAGGTCTCGAGAACTCCCCTACTTGTAAACTGATGAGATAAATCTGACTAAGAGTTGTCTTAGGATGCTATTTTGAAGTAGTCAATTTTCTTATGGTGTATGTCTTTGGCAGTGGTGGAAAGAGTACTGAAAAATCATACTCAAGTAAAAGTAGCATTACTTGCCTAAAAATGTAGTGCAAGTAGAGTAAAAGTATCTGTTGTAAGTATTACTCAAAGTATGAGTAAAAAGTCGACCTTTTAAAAGTACTCGAGTAGTGAGGATTATGCTGTAAAAAGTTAATGCATTTACATGTCATTTGTGGATGTGTGTAAACGTAACATTCTGTAATGCATCTAGTTATTGCCCAGCAGGCACACAACATCATAAGACATTAACTTTAGTTTAGAGTTAGGTTGTGATGTCAGGTGACCAAAATTCAATGTCTAGCCAGCGTCTAAGGATGTTATTTCAATGTCCAATAATGACGTTTGTATTTGGTTGATTTTAGGTTGTGTTGGAAAGTGACCAAAATCCAACGTCGTCAACATCTTAAACCAACATCATATTGATGTTAAATACTTACATTTATTTATCAGTTATGGCAGCCAAAATCCAACGTCTGGTAGACATCACAATGGTAACGTCCACACAACATCAAGCTGTAACATCATTAGACTAAATAAATATCATTCAGCTGCATTTGGGTCAACACAACATGTTTAGACATAACACAGTCTGTCTGTCTGTCTGTCTGTCTGTCTGTCTGTCTGTCTGTCTGTCTGTCTGTCTGTCTGTCTGTCTGTCTGTCTATCTATCTGTCTATCTATCGTTCTATCTATCTATCTATCTATCTATCTATCTATCTATCTATCTATCTATCTATCTATCTATCTATCTATCTATCTATCTATCTATCTATCTGTCTATCTATCTATCTATCTGTCTATCTATCGTTCTATCTATCTATCTATCTATCTGTCTGTCTGTCTGTCTGTCTGTCTGTCTGTCTGTCTGTCTGTCTGTCTGTCTGTCTGTCTGTCTGTCTATCTATCTATCTATCTATCTATCTATCTATCTATCTATCTATCTATCTATC
>CAIGQQ010005185.1:3113062-3124659 GCA_903798035.1 Danio albolineatus
TAAGACTTCTTTATGGTTTGTAGGGTTTTAGGTGGTTACCAGGGAATTCTAATTGGTTGCCGTGATGTTCAAAACAGTTGTTAGGGTGTTTCTAAATGATTTCTAGAGTTTTGGGTGGTTGCCAGGGTATGTCTGATTGCTTGTAGGTTGTTCAGGGTTGGTTCCTAGGGCATGGTTTGTTGTTATATGGTTGGCAGGGTGTTTCAAAGCCACTATTGGGCCGTTTCTGATTGATGGCTATGGTTTTGGGTGGTTGCCAGGGTATTTCTGATAGGTTGTCCTGCATTGTTTATAGGGCGTTATAGGAGTGTTTAAGGTTTGGGTGGTTATCAGATGATTCTAATTGGTTGCGATGGTGTTGCTATGGTGGTATTGGTTGCTATGGTGATGTGGTAATTACTGTACATTACTTTACAACATTACATTACCAGAGGATTTCTGTACACAAGGTTTTTACAATGGTTACAAAGAATTTCAAAGTTGTTAGGGTATTTCTGATTGATTTCTAGGATTTTTGGGTGATTAACAGGGTATTTTTGATTAATTGTAGTTTGGTTTAAGCGGTTCCCAGGGAATTTCTATGTGGTTGATAGAGTTTTGAGTGGTTGTAAGGAGTGTTTCAAAGCCATTGTTAGAGTGTTGGTTTGTAGGGTTTTGGGCGGTTACCAGGTGATTCTAACTGGTTGCCATGATGTTCTCTTGGGCTTGCAAGGCATTTCTGTATGGTAAGAAGGTTTTGGGTGGTTGCCAGGGCATGTCTGATTGCTTGTAGGTTGTTCGGGGTGGTTCTCAGGGCATTTATCTATGGTTGATAGGGTTTAAAGTGGTTGTCAAGGTGATCACGATTTGTTGCTATTAGGTTGGCAGGGTGTTTCAAAACCATTGTTAGGGGGTTTCTGATTGATTGCTATGGTTTAGGGTGGTTGCCAGGGTATTTCTGATAGGTTGTCTTTATAGGGCGTTTCCCTGTGGTCTTTAAGGTTTGGGTAGTTACCAGGTTATTCTAATTGGTTGCTATGGTGATTTGGTGATTACTGTACATTACACTGCCAGAGTGTTTCTGTATGGTAACAAAGATTTTACAATGGTTCCAATAAATTTTAAAGCAGTTGTTAGGGTATTTCTGTTTGATTGATAGGATTTTGGGTGATTAGCAGGGTATTTTTGATTGGTTGTAGAGTTTTGAGCGGTTGTCAGGGTGATTGTGGTTTGTTGCCAGACTGTTGTTAGGGTGTTTCTGATTGATTGCTAGGGTTTTGGGTGGTTGCCAGTATACTTCTTATAGGTTGTCCTGGATTGTTTATAGGGCGTGTCCTTGTGGTCTTTAAGGTTTGGGTGGTTACCAGGTTATTTTAATTGGTTGCTATGGTGTTGTTATGGTGGTATTGGTTGATATGGTGATTACTGTACATTACTTTATGGGGTGGTTTCCCGGACCAAGATTAAAATAAGACAGGACTAGGCCATAATCTAGAATAGCTAATCATGTTTTAAAAAATGGCTTTCTGAAACACAGATTAAGTACAGATTGCTAACACCTGGACTATGGAGTCCTCAACTAAAATACACTTGATTAATTTAACACCACCTGTGCAAATCCGGATTAGCTGGATTGAGGTTGCCTATAAAACATGGAATGAACTAAAAAAAGGTTAAACTTGCATGCAACTGAGAAGCAAATAGCAATGGAAGTTGAAAAGAGAGTACTATCAAAGAACTTTTCTGAACATAAGAAAAGTCTTTCAAAGCAAATAGTTTCGAGACATCCTGTTATCGAAGATAAACTGCACATATCGGCTGTTGAATCAAGGAAAAGGAATGCCTGGACATCTATTTGTAATGAATTTAATGCAAATGAACACACATCTACAAGAACAATACAACAATTTCAGGTAAGAATCATTAGGTTTATTACGACTTTTTAAAATCACTGTTGTGTTTATAATAGTTATTTATTACAGGTGGTGTGGAAAAATATCCAATTAAACCTTAAAAAAACTGTTGCTGAAGCTCGAAGAGAGAGGTTTAAGACTGGAGGAGGACCTGCAAATAAAGACTGTGATGTGTTGGATGAGTTACTGACAGGAATACTGGAGAATCAGCAACCTTTGTAGAACATACAAGATGATGACCATCTAGACAGTTCAGATGATAGATCACATGCACCTATATTAAGTATTTGAATTTGATTTCGGCTTTTGTTTCTTTCCTCTCAAACTTCTATTTGCTTCTGTCATATGATGTGAAACACTTTCCCATTTATTCTGTATTTATTTAATCATATATGAACTGTTCCTGTTCTCACGTCGACTAAACCACTTGTGCGCATGTAAGCCTGGTTGTAGCACAGTTGTTCAGCTGTTGTTGGGTGCAAGTTTGGTGTAAACAAGAAATCTTTCTGAGCATACCCACTGTCACCAAGCAATATTCCATTATGATCTCTTCTTTCAAATTGAGCATATAGAGATGAGTTGAGGAAAATTCGGGAATCATGAGTTGCACCTTTCCACCGTGCAACAATGTTTGAAAACTCTAACTGGGGAGTGCATACACCTTGGACATTTATGGAAAACCAGTTCTTTTGGTTCCTGTATTCCTCAGCATCTGGAGTAGAGGGACGCTTAATGGGAATATGGATTCCATCTATGCAACCTATGACTCCCGGAAAATTTCCATATTCATAAAATAGTACCTTGTAGTTGGCCTGGGTTCTAGCATCAGGGAAGTTTATGTAATGTGCTTTTAATTCACAAATGGCCCTGCAAACTCTGTGAATGACTTTACATACTGTTGGTTCACTCACACCACATCCCCAGTTTCTCGATGAAAAGTGCCACATGCCAAGAACCTTAAAGTTATGAGCACCTGGAGACAAACTAAAATAGGCTGTCCTCTTTGGGTCACAGATGAAAGCCTGTGTTCTAAGTGTGAAATGATCTCCACTGCATTTACTTTATGCATGCGGAAATGATCTCAAAAACTTGTTTCATCAAAACGTTGCAATGGGTCACTTCTGTCTGCAAGAACTTGCCTGGCTGGTGGAAAGCGCTGATCATCATTGACATAGTCCAAGTTATCCATGTGTCCTCAAAATGAAATTAATCTGAAGATAAACCTGCCTCCTGGTAGGTTTAATTTAAACCTCAATTTAGTCCTGAAGTTGCTCTAGTCTTCCTCCAGGAAATTAGCCTATTAAATTCTGGACTAGACTAAGTCTTAGACTTTTTAAAACCATGACAGAGAAAGCGCATTTCTGTTAGTCTGATTTAAATAGCCATTTTAGTCTAGGACTAGGCTTAATCTTGGTCCGGGAAACCACCCCTATATTACATTGCCAGAGTATTTCTGTACACACGTTTTTACAATGGTTCCAAGGAAATTTAAAGCAGTTGTTAGGGTATTTCTGGTTGATTTCTGGGATTTTGGGTGACTGTCAGGTTATTTTTGATTGGTTGTAGGTTGGTTTTGTGGGTTCCCAGGGCATTTCTATGTGGTTGATGTTCTATGAGTTTTGAGTGGTTGTAAGGGTGATCATGGTTTGTTGCCAGGGTGTTTTAAAGCCATTGTTAGGGTGTTTCTGATTGATTGCTAGGGTTTTGGGTGGTTGCTAGGGTATTTCTAATTGGTTGCCATGATGTTCCGTGTGGCTTCTAGGGTATTTATGTATGGTAACAAGGTTTTATGTGGTTCCAGGGAAATTCAAAGCAGTTGTTAGGGTGCTTCTGATTTACTTGTAAGATTTTAGGTATTTCTGATTGGTTGTAGATTGCTCTAGGTGGTTCCCTGGTCATTTATCTGTGGTTGGTAGGGTTTTAAGTGGTTGTCAGGGTGATCATGATTGGTTGCTGTGGTTGCCAGAGCGTTTCTGTATGGTAGCTAAGGTTTTCAGGTAGTTTCCACGGAATTTAAAATCAGTTGTTAAGGTGTTTCTGATTGATTGCTAGGATTTAGGTGATTTCCAGCGTGTTTCTGATTGGTTGTTAGGGAGTTATAACCTGATGGGTTAAATTCCTAAAAAGACACTGTAATTTGAATGACATCTACTCTCATGTTTGTTTGTCTGTGTCGTCTTATCCTAAAGTTCACATAATCAATGGTAATTCCAGTATGGTCTAATGGCGTCTATCATTACTAGGCAACCATAAACCATTCTCTCCTGCCAGTCTGATTTTCTGGAGTTTTCCACAATCTAAAACATTGTTATGGCTTTTATTCTCTAGCTACTTTGACACAATCTGCAATGTTAAAGAGCTATGGAAATGAAGATGATCTGTGTGAAGAACTAATCTTCACCGCTGGGAACGGCAGTACTGGCGCGCACACACACACACACACACACACACACACACACACACACAAACACACCGTCACTTACCTCAGTTTACGTTCTACTGTTTGGTCATCAGAGATCGAGTGCACATGTATCCTGATGACATACAGACACTTCCATACATTTCCTGCATTATTATTGCATACATTTTTTCCAGATATATCACATAAACATCCTGGTTTTATGTTTTGACGTGTTTGAATGCAAGTGAGTAGTTGGACTTTCTAGTGTGCCGGCCAAACCGAGCGAGTGTTCGGCACGCGCTTATGACGTAACGACCGTGCCGTCATTATAACGCGGTAAAAGTTCGACTAAACCATTACTGTTTTGTGTAGGGGGATCATTAGATTTACATCTGTAAGGAAGAGATACAGTCACTGTTTGGATTTGTGTTTTTGCTA
The DNA here is from genome assembly GCA_903798035.1 of Danio albolineatus. Taxonomy (NCBI): domain Eukaryota; kingdom Metazoa; phylum Chordata; class Actinopteri; order Cypriniformes; family Danionidae; genus Danio; species Danio albolineatus. The sequence goes on from CAIGQQ010005185.1 coordinate 3,117,794, forward strand.
TTGTTTGATTTACAGTTTTAAAACATTGGGTTTTCTGTTTAAGTTGCATGTTACACTATGTTTATGACAACAAAGAAGACGTTATGAAAATTTATACTTACCTGTTAATGGGATCCTCCAGGTAGGGGAGGGGTCTGGAATATTTAAAGGGCACCTTTGATGAAAAATCTACTTTTTAAGCTGTTTGGACAGTCATATGTGTAGGTATAGTGTATAGACGGTCATTTTGGGGTGATATAAACACACCCAGTCCTTTTTTTTTTCAATTTAACAGCATAAAAACGCTGGACCAATTGGAGTGGTTTTGAGAGCGACCGCAACTTGACGTAGGAGTGCGGTCCCCCCGCCCACCTAATTGATTGACAGCTGCGTATTAACATGTCTCCGTAGTAACGTGTATAATCATATCAACAAGACAGGATGTGCGCAAAACAACCGGGAATAAAAGGTCTGTTCAGTTCGCTAGGATCATCAATCATCATTAAATGTGATCAAGAGTGAGTTTAAGTTTAACACTTGTTTAAAACAGTGCATGTTTGTAATGAACTACAGCCATTTACTTCAGCTTTACTTCATCACCACAGCCGTGTGTCAGCAAAAAAGACGCTTCAATCTCGGTTTGTTGACATTAAATCAGGCTTATTGCGTACATTAACACAACAGATATCCACACAGCAGTGGATATTATCCCGTATCCTTTCACATTTGCTTGCAAAAGCGCGCGTTGTCTGTGTGTGTGGGTGTGTGTGTGCGCACGTACGTGCGTGAACGAACTCTATAACTGCATTGTGCGTGACTCTTCGTTGCAACTCCTTAACAAACACATTAAACAGTCATTGGAAAAGTTCTTACTGTTGTATTTCTCAAAAGTAGTAAAAGCTGCTTCCCTTACATCTGTTCTTGTTGTGTCTCTGTGTGTCTGACGCAGCCCAGGGCAGAGATTCAGGCATGCTGACGGGAACGGTGGGCGGGGAGAACTATTCTTAAAGGGCCAGTACAAAAAACAGGAAAAAGTTGTTTAGAGCCATAATGGAAGAGCTTTAGAGAGCCATAATTAATAATCTGATGGGTATTTTGAGCTGAAACTTTACAGACAAATTCTGCTGACACAAAACACTTATGTTAAATATAAAAAAAGGGGTCATGTATGTGCCCTTTAAGGGGAAGCCAGACCCTAGTGGGGGCTTGTTTTTTTACGAAGTCATCGTTGAGCCGTGAGCGACCTTTTTCTTGTATACTGCAGATACTCGTTTGTGTAAATTTGGATTTATATTTAGGGTTTGTTACTTTCTTTTGCTGTTTTGTTGTGTTGTTGTGATACTTAGTTTTTTTATTGACTGTATTTAGTGGACGTTTTAGGGTGCACTGTAAATAAAATTCACTTTTTATTTTTTTACATCTTCGGGTCAAGCCATTGTTATTTTTTTCGTGAACCCGGACATAACGTCCCACAGTAGATCTGCGAGGATCCATTGCTCCACAATCTGAAATATAAAATGAACGGTTTAAATAAATCAAGTAGTTTCAGATTGTAACGAAACATCTGCCAGTAATCTCAGTGTGTGAATAAGCCAAACTTAATAGTGTTAAAGATTTATTCAAATCACATGTTGTCATTTATATGTATTGTTTGAATACGCTTTCATGCATTAATTCATATAAAGTGTATGTATGTATGTATGTGTTTTCAGTAGTTGGAGCACCTGTTGCCTTCAGTTAAATCTCAGTATTGTTGTGTGTCTTGGGTGTTTTCAAGCGCTTCCATTGAGCTGTGTTGAGGGAAGTGTCTGCGTTTCTTTGAGGATGCAGTCATTAGCATTAGCAGGGTAACGCTGCTAAACGCGGCTGAAGTCTGGAGCACAGAAAATCCCTGACCTTCATTTAGAAGGTGTTGAACGCCAATTAAGCAGAGCAGCGGAGCCTGGAGGACCAGCACCTGCCTCTGCTTTCCCACCAGCTCAAACCCTTCACTGCTGACAGCCGCTGATCAAACGTGAACTAGGGTTGAATTTAATGGCTAGTGGATGAACAAACGTTTTCTGTCATAAAGTGAACAGAAGTTGATATGAAGTGTGCTGGATAATGACACAGTGAGAGTCTTGTTATAAACTTTGATTCTGAAGTAAGAGTCAGACAGAAGGATGAATATACAGATTTACTGAGGGAAAGAACTATAATGAGTCCCATGATATACTGCAAATTATATTAATAAATAAATTATGTCAAACTTTTCAACCAAAGTCATTTGTTACTAGGTTACTATATACATGTACTATATCTATACTGATTATTACGGAAGTCCAAAGAGGCCATGCATTAAAATATCTTTTGTCTTTTGTCTATTAAGTCGTGATCACGACTTAAAATATCTTGTGATTTCGACACAACAACTCGTTTTCTCGTGATCTCGACATAACAAAAAGTTGTTATGTTGTGATCACAACTTAATTTTCTCGTGATCTCATATTAGCAACTCGTTTTCTCGTGATCTCGACATAACATAAAGTTGTTATGTCGTGATCACGACTTAATTTTCTCGTGAAATCTTTTTGTTATCTCAACATAACAAAAAGTTATGTCTTGATCACGACTTAATTTTCTCGTGATCTCGTAATAACAACTCGTTTTCTCGTGATCTCCACATAACAAAAAGTTGTTTTGTCGTGATCACGACTTTATTTTCTCGTGATCTCGAAGTAACAACTTGTTTTCTCGTGATCTCGACATAACAAAAAGTTATGTCTTGATCACGACTTAATTTTCTCGTGATCTCAACACAACTCGTTTCCTCGTGATCTCGACATAACAAAAAGTTGTTATGTCATGATCGCGACTTAATTTTCTTATGATCTCAAAACAACAACTCGTTTCCTCATGATCTAGACATAACAAAAAGTTGTTGTCATGATCGCGACTTAATTTTCTTGTGATCTCGTAATAACAACTCGTGATCTCGTGATCTCGACATAACAAATAGTTGTTATGTCGTGATCACGACTTAATTTTCTCGTGATCTCGACACAACCATTCGTTTTCTCGTGATCTCGACATAACAAAAAGTTGTTATGTCGTGATCATGACTTAATTTTCTTGTGATATCGACACAACTATTCGTTTTCTCATGATCTCGACATAACAAAAAGTTGTTATGTCGTGATTAGACTTAATTTTCTCGTGATCTCGTAATAACAACTCAATTTCTCGTGATCTCGACATAACAAAATGTTATGTCGTGATGAAGACCTAATTACAGTATCTCGTGATCTCGTAATAACTCGCTTTCTGGTGATCTCGACATAACAAAAAGTTGTTATGTCGTCATCACGACTTAATTTTCTCGTGATCTCGACATGACAAAAAGTTGCTTAGATAAAATTGCAGCCTTACGCGATTTAGAAATTGCATATGCTTAAATCAGGGTTGTTGTTTTTTTGCAATTGCGATTAATTGCACTGCCCTAAAACTGAGCATTTTCCAGCTTCCTATGGTAACGTTCAGTTATTTTCACTTTAAAGAGAATCTATTTTTCGGCTCTCCGCCTTTATCATCGAAGATATAGCGACCCTGAGAGTATCGCCAGTTTCATTGCCAGTCAGCTTGAAAGACCGGGACGTCTGCAAGGTTATAGAATGATGCAGGAAAGGTGCCGTTTAAACGGTTTGTGGCTGACCAGAAAAATGGTAAGAGATGTGCAATGAAGTTTGAGAATAAGCAGAACTTTTTGTTATATTGAGATCACGAGAAAATTAATTCGTGATCACAACATTCAGCCAACTGTGTGCTAGTTTAAGGTTCTGAGCTTATACCGAGGCTTGTACGCACGCACATTGGATTAACTATAGCAGCAGGCCATTCACATATCGAGACTTTTCCGCACACAAGTTCATTATTTCCAATGGAAATGCTAATTTAAGCTATATATTAGCTAAGAATTTAAACTTACATAATCATTTTAAGAATTTGTAATAATTCGTCTAATATATAGCTTCAATTAACATTAGATAAATGCTATTTTTATTTAATCTTTATTTGATTTTATTTATATCGTCTTTGTTCTGTCATTTTTTTTTTGATTGTAAAATTATCACTCATGTTTAAATCAAAAGCTTTGTTTAAATCAAAACGTCAAAAGAAAGAAATGGACTATTGTTTGTTTTTCATTAATGGTTTGTGCTGTATTAAGATACTGAGCTGCAATAAACAACACTTATAGAAGCAGTTTTCTAGTGATTTTCTAAACTAGTAATGTTTTGAATATAATAAATGCATAATAATCGTGATAACCATGAAACCATGATGATTCTTCAGACTACAATCGTACAACCAAAATCTATAACCTTTGCATCCCTAATTGTCATGCAGTTTAAAACAACATATGAATGTGTCTGAATGTAGAACAAGCCGACTTGAGCAATGCGCTGCTTTTGTTGAGCAATACAATATTTGAATGTGTTTGTAAAAGAAAAAGCCTCATTCTGAAAACATACCCCTATATACATTTCTGGAGCGCGCCAAATATGTCCCAGGAGGTACATTTTTATTTATTTATTTATTTTTTGGAGTTTTTGTTTTCGCGAATCCACCAGAGGCCGCTGTGTACACTTTTTGAGATCTCAAATTTCTCTCATGAGTGCCGTTTGCAACTGCTCTTCTCACGTAAATCCACCAGAGGCCACTGTCGACTGACTGACTCACTGACCGATGGACTGACCCACCCTCCTCCTTCCCTAAACCCAACCGACAGTGTTTTCAAAAGCCATTCAGAAAAAAAAGCCCTCACGGCCGCCTTATTTTTAATTTTTTACAATGTTTTCAAATTTTACCACATTCTCACACTGTTATTTACTTGCTTATTATTTTTTTTGCCTTTTTAGTTTTACCTGCTTTCTGCAACCATTCTTCATCGGACTCGAACCCTGCCATCACGGTTAACTACGGTCCATAGGAAGGTAAGCGTTCAGCTGATAAGCGTGTAAAGGAGCGGCGTCTTACCGCCCCATAGCATTCGTTTTAAAGATGAAATGCAGCCATACGTACTCCTAGCTACATAATTCGTGATCTCCAGAAATTTCTATAGGAGTACATTATCAGAATGAGGCTTGGGGGTCTCCTTTGTAGTAAATCGATGTATTTTTGTTAGAAAAATGCTCACATTTAAAACTATATAAACAATTTAGTGTAATTTCTGGTGAGAAAATGCCATTGTCTTCTTCTTTTGATGTGAATTTTAATGCATTTAGCGCCACCAGCTGGATAGGAGTACGCATCACCTGAAATAGTAGAGATGTGACGTTGTGCACCGAGGCTTCGTTTTGCCATCATTACGTCATCAGTGACGTCTAAAGCTTCATTTTCGCCTATACCCACGAGACTGCTTTGAATTTTTATTCAAAGGTTTAAAGACCCTCATGGGTTAGTAAAATGTCTGGCGAGAGATTAGGTGTCGATTACATACATTTCTACTGTTTTAAAGCACAGCACCAGTCCCACGCACCAGTAATTAAACTAAAATACAATAGTAATTTATAGTAAAACACTTTTGAACCATACTAAAGTGTATTAGCGTATTGTTTTACAACTATCTTTAAAGAAAACCAATGCATATTGTAGTATAGTGTGTAAGGGTGGCAAGCTGGCGAGTGCAGCCTGAAAGCCTCACTCCCATAGCCTCCTCCTTAGAGCATTCGCCTCCTATAATGCCAGTTCGATCCCCGATTGGAACGAGTGGGTGGGTGAAGGACCAGATAGAATACGATAAATGTGAATACTTTTGAATACCTTGAATTTTACTACAGTCATCAGTGGTGTAATGTAACATACCTCATGTGTAAAAACTACAGTAACTGAGTAATTTGTTTATGTTTCTGTTGTTGTATCACTACATAAATGAGTTGGTCAGTTGTGAACATTTGACATTTTTTGCAACAGTGCTTTCCCACACTTTAACCAATAGAGCTCCTCATTGAGCTCTGATTTAGAAAGCTTCGAGTAACGAACCTTTTTCTGATACAATAGAGTCGAGCAGTTCGCTGGTTCAGAAAGCTTCATTTCACCATCACTATGAAATAGTCCACAGTTAGGCAACTCTTCCAACATGACCAGTAATAATATCATTGTGCCTGCTACAGCCATGGTACAGCAGCAAAGTTCCTTGATTATTACACCAGAATTACAGTATAGTTCCTACAGTATATTGGTCTAGAAATTAGCAACTTTTCATTTTCCACCATCTTATTTCTTGATGTAACTACAGAGGAATTAAGCTTTAAATAATAGTATTATCTGTAACATGGAGGCTGTGGCGAAGTTAGGATCCATGTGCAAGGTTTATTTCAAGGATGAGGCAAAGACATAATCGCTTAACAGGCAAATGGTTGGCAACAGAAAAGCAGTCCAAAACAAGCAAACAAAGCAGAGTCCAAAATCCAAAGAAGCAGTGGTCAAAAGGCAGGCAAAGATCATAACAACAAGACAAAAACAATGGTAAGGATACGCTTGGTAAGGCAGTGGAACTGGCAATACTTCGCCCAGAAGCATGGCCTGAGCTCTTCCTTAAATACATAAAAAACAGGAAGTGAGTGCAGAGGGAGCGGAGCTGAGACAGTGGTCGGGCGAGGGCTCCCTCTGCTGGCGTGGCGTTACAGAACCCCCCCCTCTAGGAGTGGCTTCCAGACACTTCTAATACAGTTAAGGCGGGAGTTGGAAAAGGGGGAGGGAGGGAGGGCCAGGACCGTGGAGCTGTGGAAGGCCTGGAGCTTGGAGCTGCGGAGGGACTGGAACGTGGAGCTGCGGAGGGCCTGGAGCGTGGAGCTGCGGAAAGCCTGGAGCGTGGAGCTGCGGAGGGCCTGGAGCGTGGAGCTGCGGAG
>CAIGQQ010005185.1:3147426-3160516 GCA_903798035.1 Danio albolineatus
AATGTTACGAGAGCTAATTTGAAATGTTACGAGAATAAAGTAGTGATACAAGATTAATATTTTGAGATTAAGTCGAAATATTTTGACTTTATTCTCGTAATATTCCAATTTTATCCTCATATTGTTTCGACTTCATTCTCGAAATGTACATTTTTTTCACGAAAAATGTGTCTTTTACGGTTCATTGCATTGGTCGGATTAAGTCGGATCGTCTGCATAGCAATTATAAAACCAGTCTGGCCAATTTGACATTTCCACCCACAGCCATTGGTGGCTGTCTCTCTATAGATGAGGCAATGCTTTATTTTCAATATATAAATATGTCATTCATTAAATGTTATAATTAAATTCAATGACAAAATTATTAGCCCCCTTAGATTTTTTCAAAAAATTGTTTTAAAAATATTAGTTTAAATTATGACACCATTTTAGTGCCTTGTGAAAAAAAGAACGAGTTACGAGATTTAAGTTGTAATATTTTAAGAATAAAGTCAAAATTTAATAAGAATGAAGTCGAAATGTTACAAAAATAAAGTCAAAATGTTATGGGCATGAAGTTGAAATGTTACGAGAGCGAAGTTAAAATGTTACGAGAATAAAGTTGTAGTGATACAAGATTAATATTTTGAGATTAAGTTGAAATATTTTGACTTTATTCTTTCAATATTCCAACGTTATCCTCGTGTTATTTCGACTTTATTCTCGAAATTATAAAAAATTTTCACTTAATATTCCGACTTTAATCTCGTGGTTCTAAAACGTCGTGGTATTTTATAGCTCATCTCTAATAGCTTTAACCTTTTATCTTTGCTATGATGACAGTACTAAGGCGCCACGGTGGCCTAGTGGTTAGCACGTTCGCCTCACAGCAAGAAGGTCGCTGGTTCGATCCCCGGCTGGGCCAGTTGGCATTTCTGTGTGGAGTTTGCATGTTCTCCCCGTGGTTGCGTGGGTTTCCTCCGGGTGCTCCGGTTTCCCCCACAGTCCAAAGACATGTGGTACAGGTGAATTGGGTAGGCTAAATTGTCCGTAGTGTATGTGTGTGAATGACAATGTATGGATGTGTTTCCCAGAGATGGGTTGTGGCTGGAAGGGCATCCGCTGCGTAAAACTAATGCTGGATAAGTTGGCGGTTCATTCCGCTGTGGCGACCCCGGATTATTAAAGGGACTAAGCCGAAAAGAAAATGAATGAATGAATGAACAGTACTAATTGAGTAATATTTGACCAGTTATTTTGCGAAATATTAGTATTCGGTTTAAAGTGCAATTTATCTTGGTTAGTTAGGGTAAACAGTTCTATCTACTTGTCATGTAAAACGTACAACAAGTTCAATTCAATTCAATTCACCTTTATTTGTATAGCGCTTTTACAATGTAGATTGTGTCAAAGCAGCTTCACATAGAAGGTTATAGTAAATTGAAAATGTCAGTTTAGTTATTAAACTTAAAGTCATACATTAAGTTACGTATTTCAGATTAGTAAAAATGTAGACAGCGCCCTCTAGTAGATTTGTCATTTGAAACATACTACAAAACGTACCCCAAGTCACGCATTTCAGATTTCGCAAAAATGTAGACAGCGCCCTATAGTGAGTTTGTCATGTAAAACGAAACAACAAAACATACCTTAAGTAACGTATTTCAGATTAGAAAAAATGTAGACAGCGCCCTCTAGTGGATTTGTCAACTAAAACGTGCAATAAAACATATCCTAAGCAATGTATTTCAGATTTGCAAAAATCTAATCAGCGCCCTCTAGTGGACTTGTCATCTGAAATGTAAAAAAAATAAGTACCCTAAGTAACTTTTTTTAGATTCGCAAAAAAAAATGTAGACAGCGCCCCCTAGCAGATTTGTCATCTGAAACATGCAACAAAATGAACCCAGAGCAACGTATTTGACATTTTGCTAGGCTGAGGCAGCTCTAAGCGTGCTGCGTCGCTCTAGTTTCCGCGTTGTCAGAAGTCTGTGCCCGAGGCTTTTGGGAACGTCCAGTTTGCCTGAAACGAAGCCGTTCTAGATGGCGTGTAAATGTAATCTTTGATAAGCGGAGCTGTGTGGCTGATGGCGGCCCCAGATGAGCTTTTTGTGTGAGGGAGTCATGGAGTCTGTAATCTTCTCCACACACGGCGCTGCGTAGAAACTGGAGAAGGTCAGCTCTGCTGGATTAACAGCCACGGCTCGCTGTATTCATGCACACATTCATCAAATGTCACGCAACTTTCATACGCTGCTGTCACTGATTGTCTGAGCGCGCCGAGCAGCTCTATATTTAATTGGATGACTTTTAGAAGTTCATATTAAAGGGTTAGTTCACACACAAATGAAAATTCGGTCATCTTTACTCCCCGTTCATTTGGTCCAAATCTATTCGAGTTTCTTCTGTTGAACACAAAAGAAGATATTTTGAAGAATGATGGTCGCTGGCAACCATTGACTTCCAGTTTTTTTTTCCTTTTTTGTTTTTTTTTATTAACCATATTATGACCTCTGAAATTGTTTAAAAGCCTTATTTACTCGTTAATGCACTTCATTTCTTAGGTTTTGTACACTGTAAAACATGCTATTTTACACACAATCACTTCATGTTATCCAAACATAAATATATTAAATTAACCTCATGGTTTTTACAAATTTAACTGGCTTTAACATGAAACAATTAAGTTGTCACCCCCCCCAAAAAATAAAATAAAATAATTGTGTGGATTCAGCTGATGTTAAATAAGTGGTTTGAACAAGCAGCGAACTTCATTTAGTTGACTAAATGGCATTACACTCTAAATGGCATTACACTGGTTGCTGTTACCCAACACTGTAAAAAATGCAGGGTTCCACGCAATTCATTTATGTTGTCCCAACACAAATTAAGTTAACTTACCACTTTTAACAAATTTATATGGATTGAACATAAAAAAATTAAGTTGTCCCAATGAAATATCAAGAATTGTATTGTTTCAGCTCATTTTAAAGTATTTTGTAGTTTGAACAAGCCAAAAATAAACAAATTGAGTGAATGTTGGGTCAAATATGGAAAAAAACACAACTTTGGGTTTAATTATTTTTATTTTTTTTGTATTAAAGGCAAACGACTATTTTTAACCCAACGGTTGTGTTGGATAACCCAGCATTTTTTAGAGTTTTCATTGAATAAATAATGAGCAAATTATTTAAATTTTTAGCTGTCATTTACTTAATTAGCTGTCATTTATTACCTACTGAGGTCGTTCGAATCATACAATCGGCAACAAAGAAGTGGTAAACTGGTCAACCCTCTTGACGTTTTCCAACAGAAAGGTTCAGTGAGGTTCAGGAAATGTATTGTTTTCTTCTGTGTGTGATTTTTCACAACACTGATAATAAATGTCTCTTAACTATTAAATCAGCATATTAGAATGATTTCAGAAGGATTGTGTGACACTACAGTGGAATAAAACTCAGCTTAGAATCGCAGTACTAAATTACATGTTAAAATAAAGCAGGCTTTTAAAAAGTGCGTTCTATTATAATAATATTTCTGATTTTTTTTTAATTCAATTAATGCACCCTTAGCAAGCATAAAATTGTAAAGAAACAAGAACTTTTGCACAGTATACACTCTAAAAAATGCTATGTTTTCATAAAAATGTGTCCATTAAATGTGGACAAAACCAACATTGGGTTAATTTTGTCTATTAAACCTAAATTGCACTTTTAACCTAAAGGTTGTGCTGGGTAACCCAACATTTTTAGAGTGTACAGTGAATACATAATGAGCAAATTGTTTACATTTTCAAGCCATTCTATTAATTTGCTGTCATATTACCTACTGAGGTTGTTCGAGTCATACAAACAGCAACAAAGAAGTGGTAAACAATCTTCGTGACGTTTTCCAACAGAAAGGTTCAGTGAGGTTCAGGAATTTGTATAATTTTCTTCTGTGCGTGTATTTTCTCAACACTGATATTAATAAATGTCAGAAATCAAATTCAAATCAGCATATTAGAATGGTTTCAGAAGGATTGTGTGACACTACAGTGGAGTAAAACTCAGCTTTGAATCCCAGTACTAAATTACATGTTAAAATAAAGCAGGTTTTTAAAAAGTGCATTATATTATAATAATATTTATATTATAATAATATTTATATTACAATAATATTTCTGCATTTCTTTATTAAATTAATGCTCCCTTAGCAAGCATAAAGATAGTACAAATGTAATCTAGTACAAATGCTATGTTGTCATAAAAATGTGTCTAATAAATATGGACAAACCCAACATTAATTCTTTCTATTAAATTTAAATAGTGTTTTGAACCCAATGGTTGTGTTGGGTAACCCAGCATTTTTTAAAGTATACATTGAATAAACAATGAGCAAATTATTCACATTTTCAAGCAATTGTTCTAATAATTAATTGTCGTTTATTAACTTCTGAGGTCATATTTCTGCATTTTTTAATTAAATTAATGCACCCCTGGCAATCTTTTCAACAGTATACACTCTAAAAAATGCTATGTTGTCATAAAATGCGTCCATTAAAATAAAATAAAGAATTCTATTGAATTTATATTGCACTGTTTAAGCCAGTGGTTGTGTTTGGTAACCCAGCATTTTTAGAGTGTACAGTGAATAATTATTTACATTTTCAAGCAATTCCTCTAATAATTAGTTGTCATTTGTTACTGAGGTCACTCGAATCATACAAATGCGTTAAACAGAAAGGTTCAGTCTAAAGGACTTTGTATTATTTTCTTCTGAGTTAGATTTTCCTGAAGGATTGTGTTACACTAAGGTGGAATAAATTCAGCTTTGAATCACAGTAATGAATAAAATTTTTAAATAAAGTACATTATACTCTTTAGTATTTACTATAAAATACTATAGTATTTTCATCAGTTTGCAACACCAAACAGCATAATGAGCTGTTTTTAATTTCTAAAAATGAATGGAAGTGAATGAGACCAGAAGTCTCGAGATAAAATGACTCAAATGGCTGTGCCCGCTCATACTGTGCATGGAGAATAAGGTCAATAGCGCATGTGTTTGGACCGGTGACTTTCTTGCTGTGAGGCAACAGTGCTAACCACTGAGCCACCATGCCACCCAAAAGCACACTATATTATATTAATATTCCTACAGTTTGGATTAATTCATAAGAATATTAAAAGTGTAATCTTTTGAACAGTAAACACTAAAAAATGCTTTGTCATGAAAATGTGTCCATTAAACATGGTCAAACCCATTCATTCATTCATTTTCTTTTGTCTTAGTCCCTTTATTAATCAGGGGTCGCCACAGCGGAATGAACTGCCAACTTATACAGCATATGTTTTACACAGCGGATGCCCTTCCAGCTGCAACCCATCACTAGGAAACATCCATACACACTCATTCACACACATGCACTACGTAGAACTTAGCCTACCCAATTCACCTAGCGCATGTCTTGTGGGGGAAACCAGAGCATCCGGTGGAAACCCACGCCAACACAGGAACAACATGCAAACTCCACACGGAAATGCCACCTTGCCCAGCCGGGACTCGAACGAGCGACCTTTTTGCAGCGCTATATCCACTGAGCCACCATGTTTCCCATAGGGTTAATTTTTTTTCAATTAAATTTGAATTGCGCTTTTTAACACAATGTCCATATTTGACACAACGTTGGGTTACAACGACCCAGCATTTTTTTGGAGTGTACATATGATGCAGATTTGTTCAAAACATCTATATAATGCTGCCTGCCACTTATCACGGTTGCAAATGCGTGCTTTTTGGAAGAGAGAAATGCTCTACTTTAGCTGTAAAAGTACTTCAGCTATTTTCCATCAGCCATTATCACCTGCAAGTTGTTCCAAACCTTTATTTTCCCATTATTGCACTTCATTTCACATGTTTTTAAATAACGACCAGATTCAATCTTTAAGCAGTTTCTCTAATAATCAGCACAATACCTACTGTATAAAGAGGCCATTCAGGAACTGTTAACATATGTGTACATCATGAAATATAGGGCGACACGGTGGCTCAGTGGTTAGCACTGTCGCCTCACAGCTGGTTCGAGTCCCAGCTGGGTCAGTTGGCATTTCTCTGTGGAGTTTGCATGTTCTTTCCCTGTTGTCGAGGGTTTCCTCTGGGTGCTCCGGTTTCCCCCACAAGTCCAAAGACATTATAGGTGAATTGGAGGAACTAAATTGGCCCTAGTGTATGAGTGTATGTGAATGAGTGTGTATGAATGTTTTCCTGTACTGGGTTGCAGCTGTAAGGAAATCGGATGCGTGAAACATATGCTGGAATAGTTGGCGGTTCATTCCGCGGTGACAACCCCTGATAAATAAAGGGACAAAGCTGAAGGAAAATGAATGAATTATGAATAAAATATTGGTATTTAACATTTTCCTGTTCATGCATGTCCTCTAAAAGTGGACATGCATGACATGACATTGGGTCGAATATGGAGAAACCAAACCTCTGGGTTACAAAGTGTATTTTAAATGTAATTGAAAAACTCACTCAGTGTTGGATTTAATTTTTTATCATAAATATATGCAGTCAGGCTTGAAAATATTCACACAACTGGCAAATTTTGAGTTTTTGTAGTTGTTTAAATGTAAATAAAAGATGAGAAATACTTTTTCCCCTCACAACGGTGCACATTGTTGTACTTTTCTGGTCAAAATAACCCTGCTGGTTGAATAAAAGTAAGTCCAAATTTTCCAGGGGTAGGAATAATTTTGTGCTTAACTACATTTTACATTAGATTCAACTTTATTGTCATTACACATGTACAAGTGCAAGGAAATGCAGTTGTGGTCTAACCAGGAGTGCAATAGCAGCAAGTGAAGGATATATAGGAAATAAGTTATACAGTGCAAATATAGAAAAACTATAGGTAATATTTACAAATGGATGGACTATGATAGTTATAAACATGTTATAATAGCTATGAATTAACAATAGATGAATATATGTACGGGTTGCTATTAATAATCAGAATTGTGCAGATAGATATGAACATAATTACCAACTATATACGTATAAGTGCTTCCCACACATAGACTTTACTTAGGCGGGCTGCCCAGGTTTAATACACTCTCAGAAAAAAATGGTACAATGTTGTACCAAAGAAGGTACAAACCCTTGTCATGGGGGCAGTACCTTTTTATGGAACAGAATTGTACCTTAAGAAAAGAAACAAATTTGTACCTTTTAAGGTCATGATTTGTACCACAGAAAACCAAAATGTACCTTTGTTTTTAAAAACCTGCAGATACAATGTTGTATACTTTGTGAAAGGTACCACCACAGTAACAAGACACTTTGTACCTTAACAGTGTCAAAAATGCTTACCAAACATTTATTAAAATGCCTTAAATATTTAGTTTACAATACCTATAGTTTTATGTTTTACCAGTTTTGTATTATTGTATTATAGGACTAAAAATGTATGTTTATAAGTATCTTTAAACATATACTTTTAAATGATGATTCTTGTTTTAATATGGAAATTATTCATAAAAATCACTTTGCTTTTCCATTTCAATTGTACCATAAGAGGCACAGAACAGTATCATAAGAGGTCTTTTCAGTACCATATAAGGTACAATTTTTACAAAGGTACAAAACTGTTCCTCAAGGAACATTATATTTCAAGTATATTGTGTGGTGACACATGGATATTATCATTATTCTTTTCTGAGGATAGTTTCTGAATCTCCTAAAATGTCTGGGATTCATGTTTTACTTTCACTCTCTAAAGTTGCCGCTATTTGTGTGCGTTTTTGCATTACCTTTTTACTGTTGACAGCCCGCGCACAGCTGCGAGAGAAACATTAAACAATTGATCATTTAATAAGCGATTTTACGTACAAATGTGTACCTTTCGAAAAGGTACCACCCCTGTGACAGCTCTCCTACCTTTATTTCTGAGAGTGTATTTACTATATACATATATAGCGACAGTTCAAGACAGAATTATTTGATTTTATTTGTATTTTTCAAGTTTTTCCCAAATTATGTTTGACAGAGCGAGGAATTTTTCACAGTATTTCCTACAATATTTTTTCTTCTGGAGAAAGTCTTATTTGTTTTATTTAGGCTAGAATAAAAGCAGATTTTATATTTTTTAAACCATTTTAAGGTCAAAATTATTCGCCCTCTTAAGCAAAATTTGTTTTCGATTGTACACAACAAACCATCGTTTTATAATTACTTGCCTAATTAACCTAGTTAAGTATTTAAAAGTTACTTTAAGCTGAATACTAGTATCTTAGTCAAATATTATGTACTGTCATCATGGCGAAGATAAAATAAATGAGTTATTAGTGATGAGTTATTAAAACTATTATGTTTAGAAATGTGCTGAAAACTTCTCTCCGTTAAACAGTAATTGGGGGAAAAATACTCTATATGCATATAGAAACAAGCTAATCAGCCAATTAATGTAGCAGCATGGTAAATAAATGAGCCATTGGAATCCTGAACTGGATACCGGCTGGAAGCAGGAAGTGCTGAACGGGCCAATCTTCATGGCATTTTCCAGCGGAAAAGGTTGAAGTGTGAAGAGCGTTGATAAAGCAGCGCCGCTACCTCACGTTACCCCGCTCTGGTCATCCGACTCCTGGGAGACGCGGAGGAGCGCTGAGGGCGAACAAAGCCGAGCGTCCCAGCCAAGAGCCGATCCGCGGCCGGTTTGAACCCACGCCCAGACTTCTCACACACCGCAGGGCTCTCGCGTTTCACTGTGTCTCCGGTGAAAAAGATCGAGGCAGGGGGAAAAAAGAGCAGCAGAACATATACAGTTGAAGTCCCTTAAATGTTTTTCCCCCGTTTTTTTGTTTAACAGAGAGAAGATTTTCAATACGTTTCTAAACATAATAGTTTTAATGACTCATCTCTAATAACTGATTTATTTTATCTTTGCCATGATGACAGTAAATAATATTTGACTTAGATACTATTATTCAGCTTAAAGTGACATTTAAAGGCTTAACTAGGTTAATTAGGCAAGTAATTGTATAATGATGGTTTGTTCTTTACAATTGAAAACAAATATAGCTCAAAGAGGCTAAAAATATTGACCTTAAAATGGTTTAAAAAACATAAAAACTGCTTTTATTCTAGCCAAAATAAAACAAATAAGACTTTCTCCAGAAGAAAAAATATTATAGGAAATACTGGGAAAAATTCCTGAATCTGTTAAACATCATTTGAGAAATATTTGAAGAGAAAAAAATCACAGAAGGGCGAATAATTTTGACTTCAGCTGTACGCTCTTCCTCTTGAGCTTTGTGTGGTTCGTTGGAAGCGTAGCTGTGTGCTTTTCCCGAAGCTTTCTGTCTTTCTTGTTTGCTTTTCAATGGCCACATCCAAGAGCTTCCCAAAGAAACAATGATTGGATATCAAAGGGGAGATTTACAGTGCCGTGGGACTTTTAATGTGCTTGTTTGTGTGTATCTGTGTGTACAGGTTTACCTGCACTGTAAAAAAATATTCAAAAAATAGCAGTTTTCTGTATTTAATGATTCATGTTTTTATTATTATTTTTCCCCCCATTTGTTTCTGCATTTGAATCACACTATGTGACTTTAATCTTTCTTTCAACAACTTTTAACCTTAGAAAGTTTGAAAAAGCGACTTTTATGAGAATTTTTAATATTTTAAAATGGTATAATGTCTGGTTGGTGTTGTATATTATGCTACAAAAACCTTGTTATACACGGCCAGTACATTGTCCAACCCAGGCTCATTCTGAGAACGTAGTCTTAAGTACATTTCTGGAGGACGTGAAATACGTCCCGGGAGGTACGTCTTTTGTCACTTTTTGTTTTCCCGAATCCACGAGGGGCCACTGTGTACGCT
Organism: Danio albolineatus; assembly: GCA_903798035.1. Lineage (NCBI taxonomy): Eukaryota > Metazoa > Chordata > Actinopteri > Cypriniformes > Danionidae > Danio > Danio albolineatus. The sequence goes on from CAIGQQ010005185.1 coordinate 3,157,270, forward strand.
TTTTGAGATCTAAAATGTCTCTCACGAGTGCCAGTGGCGCCTGCTGTTCTCGCGTAAACCCACCAGAGGCCGCTGTTGGCTGACTGTTTGACTGACTGACTGACTGACTGACTGACTGACTGACTGACTGAATGACTGACTGACTGACTGACTGACCAACCAATAGACTGACCCACCCTCCTCCTTCCCTAAACCCAACCAAAATTTTATTGATTGACCCACCCACACACTTCCCTCAACCCAACCAAAATTGTATGGATTGACCCACCCACACACTACCTTAAACCCAACCAACAACTTTCAAAAAAGCAATCCAGAAAAAAATAAAAGCCCTCGTCTCATTTTTACCACATTTTCATACTTTACCGCGTTCTCACCCTGTTAGTTACTGGTTTATTTTATTTTTTGGATTCTGTTTTTGTCTTACCTGATTTCTGGAACCGCTCCTCACCGAACTCAAACCCCAGCGTCATTGTCAACTCCTCTCTGTGTCTACACGGCGAGCATACAGGACAAACTGGCTGCAGTGGGAAAGTCTTCCACATGGAGGCAAGCGGTCGGCTAGTAAACGCGAAAGGAACGGTATCATACTGCCCCGTAGCATTCGTTTAAAAAAATGAAACACAACCATACGTACCTCTGACCACGCAACGTGTGGTCTCCAGAAACATACGTGGGACTGCGTTTTCAGAATGAGCCTGTGTTGACGTTTTTTGTTATTCTCAACATAGGCTCATTCTGAAAACGTTGCCCTATATGCATTTGTGGAGATTGGGAATTGTGTCGCCAGAAGTACGTATGGCTGCATTTCATCTTTATAACGAATGCTATGGGGCGGCATTCCTTTTCCCGCTTAACAGCTGACCGTTTACCTCCATATGGACAGCTTTTTCACTGTTAGCAGTTTGCCCAGTCGCTCACCGTGTACGTCGGCAGACTTGAGACACAGAGAGGAGTTGACCGTAAAGACAGGGTTCAAGTCCGGCGAAGAACTGTTTCTAGAAAGCAGGTAAAACTAAAACAAAAGGCAAAAAATAAAATAAACCAGTAAATAGCAGGGTGAGAATATGGTAAAATCGGAAAACATGGTAAACATCAGGCTGCTACGAGGGCTTTTCTTTTTCTGGATTGCTTTTGAAAACACTATTGGTTGGCTTTACACTGTAAAAAATAAAAAGTTGAGTTATCTTAAAATTTTAAAGCAACCGGCTGAAGAGAAATTTTGAGTTTCTTAAGCTTCAGTGGTTGAAGTTGTCCCAACTTAATTTTTTAAGTTGAGCGAAAAGGCTGGTTCAAGTCGATTATACTTTACAGAATAATTTGGCACAACTTCATACACTGAAGCTTAACAAACTCAAAATTTCTTTGCAGCCGGTTGCTTTTTAAATTTGAAGTCAACTCAACTTTTTTATTTTTTGAAGATATGGAGAAATCAAAATTTAAAGTCTCCTCAACTAAATTTTTTGACTTTCATTGAACAGACAGTTCCAAACATACAGTTAAATCATTTTTATGAGCAAATTCAACTCTGAGCTTAAAAATATGTCCACCTAACTTACAATTTTAAGTTAACAATTTGTATGCTGTATTTTTTACAGTGTAGATAAGTGGGTCAGTCAGTCGATTGATCTGTCAGCCAGTCAACAGCGACCTCTAGTGGATTTATATGAGAAGAGCGAGCTTGAATGGCACTCGAGAGAAATTTGAGATCTAAAAAAGCGTGCACAGTGGGCTCAAAAAAACTGCAAAAAAAAACATACCTCCTGGGACCTCTCCAGAAATGTATCCAGGGGTACATAATCACAATGAGCCTCGGTTAGTTATTTTACATATTTATTTCTCTATATATTATTTAAACTTGTACTCTAAAGTATTTCAAACTACCAAAATGTCAATAAAAGTCACTTTCTTTAGCTGTAAAGTTGAATTTTCAACAACAATAGTCGACAGAGCAGAGATCAGCATCCCATAATGCAATTCACAACAGTAAATAAAGAGAAAACACAATTTTCAGTGCCGTGTAACATGTACTGCCCCTTGACTTACTGTTTATTGTGTGTGTTTGTGTTTGTGTGTTTCTTTCAGATGAAAACTTTGTGTGTTTTACCAAGCATGAGCCCATCGGTGTGTGCGGAGCTATTATCCCGGTAAGTTTGTGGATGTTTACTTATATTAATGATATATAAAAAATGTGTCGCACTTTATTTTAAAGGTGACCCGTTAAGCCCCTTTTACAGGACGTAAAAAATGTCTCTGATGTCTCTAGAGTGTGTATGTGAAGTTTCAGCTCTAAATACCACACGAATAATGTTTTATAGCTCTCTGAAACTGACCCTTCTAGGCTTTGATTCTAATCGGGCCGTTTTGTTGACTGTTGCTTTAAATTCAAATGAGATCGTGCTCTTTTCAAAAGAGGGCGGAGCTACAAATGCCTATGTGTCAGCATAGTGGCAGAGTCAAAACAGCTGTTTCTCACTCAGGGCTGTTGATGCTAATGAGGGAGAGATGGTCACTAGTGGGCGGGGCTTTCTCCCTCTGATGACACGTACAAAGAGAGAATGTCAATCAAAGTGTTTCTGCAGGCTGTTTTTATCAAGTGCGATTATAAATAAAAGAATAAATTAATCTTTGCCATTATATTCACACACTGCTGCCACACAATGTGTTTAAACCCCTTATAAAACAATTAAATGTCCCCTTTAATGTACAATTGTTGCTATTAATAAGTTATTTATCTTGACTTTTGCCTCAATGAATTCCTCATTTGCTGCTTATTAATAGTTATTAAGGTAGTAGTAGGGTTTTAGGTATTGGGTCGTTATTAGATCATACTTTACTAATGTACTAATAAACCAATTTTTAACAATAGGCTGGTAATGAACCTTTATTTATTAGTGAAAATTTGGGCTCAACGTGTTACCATAAAATTAATAATTATTATTTCCTTACATGTTTTAATTTTAATTTAATAAAATAATTATTTCACATTAAATTACTTTCAATGATTGATTATTGTTTTTATTATTATTATTATTATTATTATTAAACCAGTAATAGTATCAGTAAATCTTTATCCTATTTGTCAATACCAAAACTAGCATGTCTAATTTCTCAATCCGTCTGTATCAGAATGTCAACAAGAATCACATTTGCACAGTGTTAATCTCCTAAACGCGTTAGGATTCTGGAGAGTATTAAATCACACACACACACACACACACACACACACACACACACACACACACAC
>CAIGQQ010005185.1:3186817-3198112 GCA_903798035.1 Danio albolineatus
ATATATTCTTTTCTTTTTATGAGATAATGTGCTCAAAATGCTCAAAATTTTACAATAGTTGTTGTTGTTGTTTATAGCTTTTGAACTTTTTGAATATAAAAATCTAGCCATCTCAATATGTTACCGCTAAGGTTATGCACTTTTAACTACGATTAAATCTAGGAGTGTCCAGCAGGTGGAGCCGCAGACCAATTTGTGCATGTGTGTGAAAACGTAATGTTCTGTAGTGTCTGCATTCAATAGACTGATTTCACACGGCCGCCATTAATAAAAAAGCAAAATCGAGGCTCGAGTGGGAGTCACACTGGAATGTTGTGTATCTGGCTGTATATCTTATCAGCGAATTGAAAGCGACACAAATTAATAATTTTATCGCCTTCCGAGTGACTCAAAGGCCCATTCTGAATGGATAGGGAAAATAAAAAGATATATCAGACCTCATTTTCAGCTAAGTTAAGGGAAATGGCAATAGTTAGCTAACGTTTTCTTTCACTCAAGTTAATGAACTGATTCGTTTACTATATTAGACCTGTCACAATACTGAATTTCAGTACTGAATTAAAACACGGCAATTTCCCGCTAAAATTTTAGCACTGTTAAAAACAACGCTGATTTGCCATAATATTCACCAGTGCTTAACAGAAAAGACTGTGATTGGCTGTGAAGGTCATCATTTCACCGCACTTCACCGCTGTTTACAGAGTGCAAACACAGACGAGCAATCAACTGATCTTTGCAGCTTTAAATGCTCCAGTGTCTGTGTATCTGTGTTTGGACTTGGTGAAGAGCATTGAACTGATGACCTTCACGGCCAATCATAGTCATTTCTGTTGAGCACTGGTGAACAGGGCCGGCCCTGTACATTTGGGGGCATAATTTTGGAGCCCTACCTTGCTCTAAATAGTGGAGTATTGCCATTGCAAACCAGCCCACAATGATAATATTGCTTTTTAAATACAATCAATGAAACCGAAAAGTAAAGCATGAATTCTTCTACTTAATAACAGAGTGATTCATTTGGACATTTTGAAACGGCACTGTTTTTATCAACTAGCAGCTTCCAAAATCAAGAATTAAACACTCTTTAATAAAGGGAGCAGTGATTCCCACTATGCGTCTTTCTGAAGCGTTTAAAACATATTCCATTCATTTAGCAAACAGATTGAAGATTCTATAAAAGGTTCAAGGTTAAGTTTTTTTTTCTTTTAAATGCCAAAAGCAAAAACCCTGCAATGAAACGACACTGAACAATAATTAGCCAAAAGTGAAAATGCATTACTTACTAATAAATTCATAGTCATTTCTGTTGAGCACTGGTGAACAGGGCCGGCCCTGTACATTTGGGGGCCCTAAGCAGAATAATTTTGGAGCCCTACCTTGCTCTAAAATACAATCAATCTTGCTTTTTAAATACAATCAATGAAACCGAAAAGGGGGTGCCACGGTGGCGCGTGAGTAGTGCGTTCGCCTCACAGCAAGAAGGTCGCTGGTTCGATCCCCGGCTGGGGCAGGTCCCGGTTGGGCCAGTTGGCATTTCTGTGTGGAGTTTGCATGTTCTCCCCGTGGTTGCGTGGGTTTCCTCCGGGTGCTCCGGCTTAATAACAGAGTGAATCATTTGGACATTTTGAAACGGCACTGTTTTTATCAACTAGCAGCTTCCAAAATCAAGAATTAAACACTCTTTAATAAAGGGAGCAGTGATTCTTACTTTGCATCTTTCATCTAATCAGACTATGATTAATTCAGTCAGGACATAACTTTTATAAACATGTCTCAGGAAAAATATCACCAGTGTGCAAAATATGTCAGAGAAAGACACTTTAGTTTTGCATTTCTGTAAAATGCGTTTTAGACAAAAAAAAAAAAAAAAAAAACGGGTCTGTAAAACCAGGACAAAATTAAACAGAACCCAGAACGCATATGAGAAATGAGATGCTGCGAGCTTCCTGTTGATCACGGCAAAGAAACGGCTTGCACCACTAGTGGGTTGTCAGGGCCCCCTAGTGGCGGCAGCCGCTTAGTTCGCTTATAGGGAGGGCCGGTTATGCTGGTGAATACTATGGCAAATCAGCGGTATTTAAATGTTAGTGGGACAGACGTTTTTAAAACTTCAATATCAGGTCAACACAATTACAGACAACATGAGTGTGTGCTACAGAGGACTGCAGTGTTTTATCACTCACCGGGTTACATTGGTTGAAGCAGGGAAGCCCCCTCGGTGTTTACCTGGTGCCATGAACTGAAGCCTAGGAGGACACTTCAGCGTACTCTTTAAGACATTGTGACGTTGTTTAGTGCCTAATATGCTTTTAATTGTTTAAATTAAACTGAACAGAATGATATTAAAGTGATGTTTTCATCATTTCTGCATTTTGAAATCGCAGCAACAGCTGGAGGTTTGTAGTCCACAGCATGTTGTTGCAATGTTTACAGTACTGATCCTATACTTCCGGGTTTCTTCCCACCGCAGCCTCGATTTCGTGTTTTAAAATAAGCGTATAGGAAATAAGCGTATAGGCTGCATTTACTGATTGTTTAAGGTTTTGGTGATTTCAGTCATCATACAGTAGACATCCCCAACCTTTTTAATCACTGTGGACTGGTCACCGCTTGAAAATTTTAACGCGGACCGGGCAAGGGGGGTGCGGGGAGTGTTGATTCTATGTAGATTGCTAGGCGACCATTAACTGCTTTCTCAGAGGATGACAGGCTGACAAAACATTGCTGTAGCTCTGATACAAGTTTTGTTTATTAAGGAAATGAAAAAGCACTGGGTGCTCTGTGTTTGAAGTAATTAGTCTACTGAAATGTGTTGAAGTAGTATTATGAGTTGTAATAGGTATAGTTTGTAGCTCCTGATGAAAATTGTAAATTACATATTATAATGTTGCATATAAACACATAAAAACATCAAAAGATATCATGACATTACGGAAGTCCTAAGAGGCCATGCATTAAAATATTTTTTCTCTCTTGTTATGTCGTGATCACGACTTAATTTTCTCATGATCTCAATACAACAAAAAGTTCAGCTTATCCTGACTTCCGTAAGCAAACGCCTACGAAACATCATGGACGAACGCATTCGCTTTTCTTTTGACCAGTGACTGAGTCAAACTGAGATAGTTCTATGCCTTTCAGTGATTGACCATTTCTATATCAGTGTCCGACACTTGAGAAGGAGGCTTTCGGCTCTCCGCCTTTATCGTTGAAGATATAGCGACACAGAGAGTATCGTCAGTTTCATTGCCAGTCAGCTTGAAAGACCGGGACGTCTGCACGGTTGTAGAATGATGCTAGAAAGATGCCGTTTAAATGGTTTGCGGCTGACCAGAGAAATGGTAAGAGATGTGCAGTTGAGTTTGAGAATAAGCAGAACTTTTTGTTATATCGAGATCACGAGAAAACAAGTTATGTGGAGATCACGAGATAATTAAGTCGTGATCTCGACATAACAAGAGAGAAAAAATATTTTAATGCATGGCCTCTTAGAACTTTCGTATGACATGTTTACAAAGGTTTTAAGTATTTTAACTACGCGTGTCTTTAACTTTTAGGTACCGATAATGATGTTAGCAATATGATAAGTCTTGTTAAAATCTAAAGCGGACTTAATAGTCAGGGGGACCCGATTTCTCATGACAATGGCCCCTAAAGCCGCCGCCATTTGCAATCTCCAGCGTTTGATGCACAAACATGCTGGAGTCAACTGATTTGTTGACAAATAGGTTGCAGATCCATTCCTTGGCAGTTCGTTTGTCCTTCACTGGGCCTTTTCCCTTTCACAAAGAAAAGGCCGTTTTTGCTAGCTTGTGAATTAAATTTTGAAGCCCTAGTGATCGAGAAGTAGCGAGAATATCGTCATAATAAAACGTCATTTTCAAAATAAAAGACAGTTCAGACTCAGATAATAAATAAAACAGAAATAATTAATGATTTTTTATGTGGCCCGGTACCAACTGATCCACGGACTAGTACCAATCCGCGGCCTGGGGGTTGGGGACCACTGATCTAAACAGTCTAAACCAGTGGTTTTCAACTGGTTTGGCCATGGGACCCACATTTTTACATGGTCATCAAGCCACGACCCAAATTTTTAGGAACTATAATTTTAGGAATTATAATTAATTTTTATTTATTTGTTAACATACACAAGTAGTGACAGATAAATCATAAGAAAATCACAAAGACTTACAAATAAACAATATTTTATTGCTGACATTTAACAAAATGTATCAAATTATAGAAATATTACAAAGTAAAAACGACAAATACTGTAAACAGTGGTTAGGGTAAGGAAAGGTTCAGTTCCCATGAACTAAACTGAACTGTTGTCGCACGCACATTTCAAAATAAAAGTTCGGTATAAGCTAAATACATTTTAAAAATGATATATTTTTTTGACGACACACTCTGCGACCCACTAAAAATGTTTCCGCTACCCGCCAGTTGAGAAACACTGTAGTTGTAATTAGTTAAGTTACACCACTGATTGTGTGTTTGTGTGTTGCTTATGTGTGTGTTTGTGTGTGTGTTTATGCAGGGGTGAATATGCGTTGGCGGAGTACACCGAGGTCAAAGCCATCACCATCAAACTTAGCGAGCAGCTCAGACTGTGATCCGACAAACACAGCGGATCGACACGCTCTCGCTTCACCGTCACTCTGTGTATTTCATGTAGATGTGCTGTACAGATTTGAAAGAAAGCCCTTTTATGTGTATTTAATTCGGATGTTTTAACATCAATCATAGTCAAACATCATCTCTCAATATTTACTAATATAAAGATATATATATCCATGTTGTTTATGTTTTTGTAGGGGGTTTTATGTGCTCTAGATTCACATGCATATCATTGCTGCTTGTTTTACAGCAAAACACCCACAAGATTTGCGTTTTTTTGGCTTTGAATGTTTAATTCTACCTAAACGTCTCGTGTCATGGCAGCTGAACGCAAGCATATGTAACCAAGGATAGTCTGTAACAGATTTCCTAAATCATCCTGCCTTAATGATCTCAGTCTGCTGAATGATGCACCGTATATGTGTTTCCCTGCATATTTTAATGCATAATTAGCATTAAAATCCATCTCCTTTTCTAAATGTACATTACTTTACACACCTTATGACAGGTGATTTGATGTTAACTGCTTAAAATACAGGGTGGGCCATTTATATGGATACACCTTAATAAAATGGGAATAGTTTCCTGAGAAGTGGATTGGTCGTTGTGGGCCAGTTGAATGGCCCCCAAGGTCTCCCGATCTGACCCCTCTTAGACTTTTATCTTTGGGATCATCTGAAGGCAATTGTGTGTGTAATTTATTAAGGTGTATCCATATAAATGGCCCACCCTGTATATTGTTTACTTTGACTTATTAAATAGCTATTGATTGAAACCAATCGGAATCAATGAATCAATAAATACAAATCCATATGAATTCATTGTGTGTTGTATTTTTTAATATGTTTTATTCAATTCATCTAAATTTGTATAGCGCTTTTACAATGTAGATTGTGTCAAAGCAGCTTCACATAGAAGGTTATAGTGAAACAGTGTCAGTTCAGTTTTCAGAAATCAGTTCAGTTTAGTTCAGTGTGGTTAAAATTTCATTGCTGAGAGTTCAAACACTGAAGATTAATCCATCGATGCGCAGCTAAACAAGTCCCAAACCAAGCAAGCCAGTGATGACAGTGGCGAGGAACAAACTTCACCAATTGACTAAAGTGAAGGAAAAAACCTGGAGAGAACCCAGGCTCTGTTGGGCATGACCATTTCTCCTATGGCCAAACTAATAATGCTTACAAACAAATACTAACAAAGCTAATAATTCTGACTTCAACTGTAGATACATCCAGTTAAAGTCAAAATTATTTGTCCTGTGAATTTGTTTTCTTTTTTAAATGTTTCCCAAATTATGTTTAAGAGAGCAAATAAATTTTTACAGTATTACCTGTAATATTTTTTCTTCTGGAGAAAGTCTTATTTGTTTTATTTTGGCTAAAATAAAAGCAGTTTTTCACTTTTAAAATACCGTTTTAAGGTCAATATTATTAACTCCTTAAGCAATTTATATTTTTTGATTGTCTACAGAACAAACCATCCTTAACGATTTGCCTAATTACCCTAACTTGCAAATTAACCAAGTTAAGCCTTTTAATGTCACTTTAAGCTGAATACTGGTATTTTGTAAAATATCTAGTCAAATATGTACTGTCATTATGGCAAAGATTATATATATATATATATATATATATATATATATATATTCATTCATTCATTTTCCTTTCGGCTTAGTCCCTTTATTAATCCGGGGTCGCCACAGCGGAATGAACCGCCAACTTATCCAGCATCTGTTTTACGCAACCCTGTTTTACACAACCCATCTCTGGGAAACACATCCATAAACACTCATTCACACACATACACTACGGACAATTCAGCCGACCCAATTCACCTGTACCACATGTCTTTGGACTGTGGGGGAAACCGGAGCACCCGGAGGAAACCCACGCAACCACGGGGAGAACATGCAAACTCCACACAGAAATGCCAACTGGCCCAGCTGGGGATCGAACCAGCAACCTTCTTGCTGTGAGGCGAACGTGCTACCCACTAGGCCACTATATATATATATATATATATATATATATATATATAAACAAACAGCATTTTTATGTTAAAAATTTTTAAATGTTATATTTTTAATGATTAACTGTGTGAATGACTTATTTGTGCAGGTCATGTCTAGGGCCACACAGAATCAGCGTGCGCAGAATTCCACATATTTACGCAGATTTTTAGCCCATCATTGATTCTGTTTATTTACTTGAGTAAATGTGTGTAAATGTATATTTAATCAGTTTTCAAATTAATTCCAGTAATAATATTGACTAATATGAAAATATTCATGTGATTTATTTACAATACAGTTTGTAAAGTACTATTTTCAGTGTTTTAGTAGAGATTTTATATGAGAGAATTGCTTTGTTTACCAAATAAAGTGGATCTAAATAGATTTTCATTGTAAGCATTAAATAAAAGTTAAAAAGGTATTACTTTTTATTTTATATATTAATGTTTTAGTTATAATAGTCCCAAAATCATTCCGCATAAATCTGCAGATTTTTAACAAAATACTCCGCAGAAATAGCAAAAAATGTCCGCAGACTCCGTCTGGCCCTAGTCATGTCTAATAAGTCATTGCTTCAAACTGCAGTTTCTTTAGTTATCCCATCCCAAACCATTAATAAACTCAAAAGTCTTAAATTGGGATCATTTTGACACTTACCGCTGTGTGTTTCTTCAGGTTGGAGCTGTATAAAAGCAGGCATCGCATTATCAAGGTTATTACTCTTGTTGACAACTTGAAGTGAAAACATAGGCTGAACTTGAGGCCGCGGGTAACCTGGTCAGATAAACTCACGGCACAGAAAGCGTGACTCTCCTTCTCGGAACCGCAGAGGGCCATGGCGTTACCGCAGTATGAACTCGACTTCAGCCATCATTCCAACACAGGCGCGCGCGCTCAAACCGAAAACGGGAGACGTGTCTATACACAACCTCTCCAGAGCGGCGCCTTGCGATATTTGCAAACAAGTCATATAAATCATCTTTATTATCATTTGACAGTAACGGAGGAACGCTGACAAATGTAGCGGAGTAAGAGTAATGATTTTTCTCTAATAATTTACTTGAGTAAGAGTAAAAGAACCCATTATTAAATATACTCAATATACACAGTACCCAATAATTTTTCTCAAGTAACTGTAACGAAGTAAATGTAATTCGTTACTACCCAACTCTGTGTACAGTCTGGCCCACAAGATCAAATTGGAGAAACCTTTTTGATTTATTGCAATGAGGCAGCAGGAAAACAAAGAAAAGGCAAGCTTATTTATATAATACACAGTAGCGATTTAAAGTGCTTTACATTAAGAGGATTAAAAGAGACATAAAAACAATAAAAGTGATTAAAAACAGATTTAAATGTGTTAAAACAGGTTATAAAAGAATGATAATAACAGAAAGACACAACAGTGCGATCTGTGGGACGTAGCACAGTGCTCATTCAGTAAAGGCACAGCTAAACAGATGTGTTTTCAGTCTTGATTTGAATGTGCCTAATGTTGGAGCACATCTGATCATTTCTGGAAGCTGATTCCAGCAGCGGGGGGCGTAATAGCTGAAAGCAGATTCACCCTGCTTTGACTGAACTCTTGGAGTTTCTAGTTTATATGATCCTAAAGATCTGAGTGATCTATTAGGTTTGTATTCAGTGAGCATATCTCTAATGTATTGAGGTTCTAGGCCATTTAGTGATTTATAGACAAGTAATAATACTTTAAAATCTATTCTGAATGTAACTGGGAGCCAGTGTAAAGACCTGAGGACAGGTGTGATGTGCTCTGATTTCCTGGTTCTGGTCAGAATCCTGGCCGCAGCGTTCTGGATGAGCTGCAACTGACTGACTTTATTTTTGGGAATGCCAGTGAGGAGCCAGTAATCCATCCTGCTGCTGATAAAAGCATGAACAAGTTTCTCTAAGTTCTCTTTCTCTGAAAACAAAGCATCTGATTCTTGCAATGTTTTTGAGAGGATAGTATACTTATTAACTTACTGTTTGGCATGACTACTGAAACTCAGACCTGACTTCAGAATCACACCAAGATCCATTCATTCATTTTCTTTTCAGCTTAGTCCCTTTATTAACCTGGGGTCGCCACAGTGAAAAGCCAGCCAACTTATTCCGCATTTGTTTTAAACAGCAAAAATGAATGTTATCTGGACCTAAAAAGAGATTTTACAACAGCAGCATATCTAAGTGCTGTAAAGAACAGTGAATTTAGAACAACAATGATGAAATACACTGTTAAAATTATCCATAAATTAGCATTTTCTGTTTTTGTAATTCGTGTTTTTGTTATATTTTTTTTCTTTGTTTACTTCTGCTCTTGAATTGCATTATGGGAGCTTGATGTTTTTTTAAAAACAATGTTTAACCTTGAAAATTTTGAAAAAAGTGTCTTTTATTAACATTGTTAATAATTGAAAGTGATATATTGTCTAAATGATCAGATGTGCTCCAACATTAGGCACATTCAAATCAAGACTGAAAACACATCAGTTTAGCTGTGCCTTTACTGAATGAGCGCTGTGCTACGTCACACAGATCCCACTATTGTGTCTTTCTTTTTTTTTCATTCTTTTATAACTTGTTTTAACTCATTTTAATCTGTTTTTATCTGTTTTTTTCTTTATTATTTGTTTTTATTTTCTTGTACTTCAATTTTATTTCTGTTTATGTAAAGCACTTTGAATTGCCACTGAAATGTGCTATATAAATAAACTTGCCTTGCCTTGCCTTAAGTTGGTGTTGTATATTACGCTACAAAAACCTTGTAACCTGGCAGTACATTTTCTGTTATTTTACAGGCTCATTTCTCTAGATCAGTGGTTCTCAAACTGTGGTACACACACCACTAGTGGCACACAAGCTTCCTTCTAGTGGTACATTGAGGAATCTCTGAATAATTAATGTAAAAAAATGAACACACTTTTAACCCTTGACGTGTACGATAACACAGATGTGATCAGTAAATTAATTTTAATAGGCTAAACCTTTTATTTAAGTGACTGGCAATAATAAATATTCTTAATTAGAAGAATTAAACAACCTGCCTTGTTTTTGAACTGTGCAGTGCTGTAGCTGCTTAATTAGGCCTACTACTCTACTGTACTTCAACACTGGTTATTACGGTGGTACTGGGAGAGACAATTTTTTCTGAGGTGGTAATTAGTAAAAAAAGTTTGAGAACCACTGCTCTAGATATTATTTATACTTTATATAATTTCAAACTACTATAATGTGAATAAAAGTCACTTTGTTGAACTGTAGAGTTCAACAAAAGTCAAAGAAACATCAAGCTCCCATAATGCAATTCACAACCATAAATAAATAGAAAATAATAATGAATCGCAAAATATGAAACTGCTCGTTACAGATAGTATTTTACAGTGGACAAACTATGAGACAGAGTAACCACAGTCTGACCTTACACTCTCAGACATAAAGGTACACTGTGGTGGTACCATTTCAAGATACAAATTTGTACCTAAAATGTCCATATTAATACCTCAAGGGTACATATTAGTACCTTAAAAGTACAAAAGTGTTCCTCTTAACAATTAAAGGTACTAATATATAATTCTGAAGTATCAATATGGACCCTTTAAGTAAAAATGTGTACCTTTTAGAATGGTACCACCCCAGTGACAGCACACATACCTTTATTTCTGAGAGTGTAGGGAAGGGCTGATGTAAGACCTGGGAACCCAGAGAGATCTGCATCTGCCCACGCTGTGCTCAGTCAGAGGTGGAGACATGGCAACATTTCCTCATCCACTGCCTAGCACATCAGAGAAACATTCATTACTTCATTTTCTTTTCAGCTTAGTCCCTTTATTAATCAAGGGTCGCCACAGCAGAATGAACCGCAAACTTATCTAGCATATGTTTTACGCAGTGGAAGCCCTTCCAGCTGCAACCCATCTCTAAGAAACATCCATACACACTTATTCACTCATACTCTACGGACAATTTAGCCTACCCAATTCCATGTCTTTGGACTTGTGGGGGAAACTGGAGCACCCGGAGGAAACCCACTCGAACACGGGGAGAACATGCAAACTCCACACAGGACCCAGCTGAGGCTCGAACCAGCAACCTTCTTGCAGTGAGGCGACAGCACTACCCACTGCGCCACCGTTTCACCATCAGAGAAACATTCTACCCCCAAATTTGAGCTCATTTACCATGAATGTACTAAATGAGACAACAGAACACAACTTCAATATGTATCAGGAGGAAAAAACAGATCGTGTCTTACACTCAAACTATGATGTTTGCTGTTTGTTTAAGCTACCTATTTAAAATCAGCTGAATCAACACAATTATTGAGTAATTATCGACTAATAAGTGAACTTAATTCCTTCATGTCCCAACACAAATCAATCGTGTGAAACCCAGCAAAAAACATCAGTGATACGCTTACAAACACCACACACACACACACACACATTTGTTATGTTATAAATGAATCATGAAATGTTGATTGTTAAGTATACTGTTTATTATAATGTGTAACTATTGTTTTATCCTCAGTTGTTGATTGTTAAGTATACTGTTTAGTATAATGTGTAACTATTGTTTTATCCTCAGTTGTTGATTGTTAAGTATACTGTTTAGTATAATGTGTAACTATTGTTTTATCCTCAGTTGTTGATTGTTAAGTA
>CAIGQQ010005185.1:3198122-3236737 GCA_903798035.1 Danio albolineatus
TATAATGTGTAACTATTGTTTTATCCTCAGTTGTTGATTGTTAAGTATACTGTTTATTATAATGTGTAACTATTGTTTTATCCTCAGTTGTTGATTGTTAAGTATACTGTTTAGTATAATGTGTAACTATTGTTTTATCCTCAGTTGTTGATTGTTAAATATACGGTTAGTTATTGTGTGTGTTTGTTTTGTTGTTGCATGCGTCACTGCTGATTTGTCATTTGTTTTTATAATGTTCTGTTTAATGTAAACACAGCAAATGCTTTGGCAATAAAGCAATTATTGCCACTCTGAACAACACCAAACCCACAGCCTCCACAAGTGTTTTAATGTACATTTACACAAAGGGAAAACAGCGATACAATATAGCAATGAAGAGAATCTAAGGTAGAAAATTGATCATTAAAAGCAGGGGTGCCCAAACATTTTCTTATAAAGGGCCAAAAACCAAAGTTGATTGAGGGCTGTGGGCCAAAGTAAAATATACCAAACTGTATTACATTCAATTTCATTCATTCATTCATTTTCTTTTCGGCTTAGTCCCTTTATTAATCAGGGGTTGCCACAGCAGAACGAACCGCCAACTTATCCAGCATTTGTTTTAGGCAGCGGATGCCCTTCCAGCCGCAACCCATTTCTTGGAAATACATTCAATTTGTCATAGGCAATTTATTTTGCTATTATTTAAAAATAACAAGAAAACGTTGCTTTAAAACATATTAAGTAATGATGCAGTATCATTTTTTGACATTTTATAATAAAAACATACAGTAAACAATGCCATTTATAACACAATTGAGTTCAATGCTGAATACACTAATCAAGCTGCTCCTGCCTTTGCCCTGATTTGCCCTTGTGCATTGTCATCTCTCTGTCAGTATTTACATGTTAAAAGTCTTATTTCTTTGCAACATTTAATTGAAACTATCAGTTTTGTAGCTCCTCAATTAAACAAAGAAACTAAAAATTATGTTAAAATTGAAATTATGGATCTCTGTCAAAGGCATTTGCCCCTACCAACTCCCCATTATTCTCCCTCTCTTTCCAGATGGGATGGTGGGCCAATCCAAAGGTATCCATAGGCCAACTTTGGCCTGCGGGCCCTACTTTGAGCATCTCTGGTTTGAATAATTCCTAATTACGTCCATGTTACAAAAATAAAATGTTACATTATTTTATTATAATCTTATTATAAATGTTATTAAAAATGGGCCACACGGTGGCTCAGTGTTTAGCACTGTCTCCTCACAGCAAGAAGGTCGCTGATTCGAGTCCCGGCTGGGTCAGTTGGCATTTCTGTGTGGAGTTTGCATGTTGTTGTTGGTGTGGGTTTCCTCTGGGTGCTCCAGTCCAAACACACGCTATAGGTGAATTGAATAAACTAAATTGGCCATAGGGTACAGTATGTGTGTAAATAAGTGTGTATGGATGTTTCTCAGTATAGGGTTGCAGCTGGGAGGGCATCCACTGTGTAAAACATATGCTAGAATAGTTGGCGGTTCATTCCGCTGTGGAAGGTTAAATGTTATTAAAAAGTCAGTGCATTTGAGACTGTAGGGTAAAAGTTGAAGAAACACACTCTATGAAGGAATATTTTATATTAAATCTAATATCATTTATACCATCCTCACAGTCTCATTATGTATAGTTCAGAGGGAAAGAAGAGTGTAGACTGGGTGCCAGGATATTGATTTCAAAAAATAATTACACAATTTAATTGTAGTTGAAAAGCAACAAATCTGTATTATCTGGTTTCGTTTGGATGGGATACAAAACTATTATGAGTGAATTTATCTGATTGTTCTTATATTGTCCTTGAATCATTGATGTACGTATTTATTTTTTCATTCATTTTTATTTATTTATGCTTTTATATTTTCTTTCATTTCTACAATTTCTGGATTCCTAAAGGTATGTTTGCCTGTTTTGTGTACCCAATGTAGAAAACCATCCAAATTTACATCTGTATGGAATTTTGGAAACAGCAATAAAAAAGAAATTATTAAAAATAAAAAAAATCAATTATCATTTGTAAGAAATAGCATGGGCCACTTGGTGGCGCTGGTAGCACAATCGCCTCACAGCAAGAAGGTCGCTGGTTCGAGCCTCGGCTGGGTCAGTTGGCATTTCTGTGTGGAGTTTGCATGTTCTCCCCGTGTTTGCGTGGGTTTCCTCTGGGTGCTCCGGTTTCCCCCACAAGTGCAAAGACATGTGGTATAGGTGAATTGGGTAAGCTAAATTGTCCGTAGTGTATGTGTGTGAATGAGAATGTATGGATGTTTCCCAGAGATGGGTTGCGGCTGGAAGGGCATCCCCTACGTAAAACAAATGCTGGATAAGTTGGCGGTTCATTCTGTGGTGGCGACCCCAGATTAATAAAGGGACTAAGCCAAAAAGATAATTAATGAATGAATGAAGGAAGAAATAGCATTTGATATATTTAATATTTGTTATATATTATATTTTGTGGGTGAAACGGTGGCGCAGTAGGTAGTGCTGCCGCCTCAAAGCAAGAAGGTCGCTGGTTCGAGCCTCGGCTGGGTCAGTTGGCATTTCTGTGTGGAGTTTGCATGTTCTCCCCAGAGTTGCGTGGGTTTCCTCCGGGTGCTCCGGTTTCCCCCACAAGTCCAAAGACATGCAGTATAGGTGAATTGGGTAAGCTAAATTGTCCGTAGTATATGAGTGTGAATGAGAATGTATGGATGTTTCCCAAAGATGGGTTGCGGCTGGAAGGGCATCCGCTGCATTAAAAAAAAGCTGGATAAGTTGGCGGTTCATTCCGCTGTGGCAACCCCGGATCAATAAAGGGACTAAGTCGAAAAGAAAATGAATGAATGAATTATATTTTGTATTTTTGTGTGTCTATATCTGTATATGTAAATATATATGTGCCCCCCTCCTGTGGCCATGCCAATATGACTTTGCTGTTAATTTAAATATTAATTAAATACAATTTAAATGTAAATGTACAATATTTCAATCAATCAAAAAATTAATCGATCAATAAAATAAAGCCACTTTATTATTGTAGATTGATTAGTGCCACTGACATTCCTAATTCACTGTATTTTTAATAGACAAGAATGGCAATTCAATATTTACCATAAAGTACATCAATAGAAGAAGCTGTATTAATAATATTGTGGCTCAAAAGGGAATATGGGTACATGGGATGATTAGGGTCTGTATAGTGAGTGTGTGTATATATAGTAATGCCTTTTGTACAATTAGTTCATTTGTCTGATTTAATAATTAATTCATTAATCTTCATTAATTTTAGACATGGCATATACTGTAAGCTGGACAACAGAAGTATGTGGAAAATAACTGAAAAGTTATTAATATACTGTATATGAAAAGAGTTTTTAAACTAAATATAGATTTGATTTGGTTTGCACATGCACTTGCTGAATTATTTCAAGGAATAAATTGCAATGTTTCAAGAGTAAATAATTAAATGAATTAAAACCACATTATTTCATTTACCATAAACAAAAATATAACATTACACTGAATTCGTTATTTTTTGTGTGCCACCGCAAGATCTGGTATGGCCTCTTCTGGCCACCCTTAAGAAAATGTTCTGGGGGCGCCACTAGATTTACTGTCACTGTAATGATGTAAACAATGCTAAATGTGTATTATTTATTTAATTATTTGTTTTAAGCTTAGATGATTATAAAATTAAACTCACAACACAACAAAATCTGTATTACTGCTTTGATGTTTGGGGTGAAATAAATCTAAATTAAATTTTCTTCTGTGATCTAAATAACGTTATATCCACACTTCTGAGATGTTTGTGAGTCTGTGTCGTATAAAAAATCCCGAAAAAAACGAAGTTATTCTATAACGCCTAGCAGAACGCTTTATGTGTGTGTGGGAGAGAGATTTATGAGATTTATGAGTAGGCTGGGATATAAAATATAATTGTCTGAAACAGCAGGAGTGTGCGGAAAGTCCCGGTGAGGTTTAAAGTGAAGCGCGCGCGCACGGGGACGCAGACAGACAGATCAGGAAGTTGAAATCTGCAGAGACCAGTCTGTGAAATCCGTCAAACCGAAACCACTCGTGGCCAGTCGCTGTAGTCCGCGGTTTTAATGAAGATTTCTACTTTTCAACTGGCTATGTGGTAAGTACACTACACTATTTTATCATTTGTTTTGACAAGAGCGCAAGTTTCACTGTATGCGACGCGTTGCAGCAACGCGCGTGCACGCAGGTTTGTTTAGAAATGTATTGAGGTAAAGTTGGCTTTATATTCACACGCTCGGACGTTCTCCTTAATAATATCATTTCAGATTAGTATTCTTTGCAAATTATATGTAGTGAAATCACATTAGCAGCCAATAGCTATCAAAGTAGTCTACAACATTGTCCACAGTCAAATAAATAGTGTTGTTTTGAAGTCATATTTACATGTGATTTCAGACCGAATATTCAAAGTACTATGGTAAACAACATAGGGAGCATGTCACAAGTTGTCACTGAACGAATGTGCGATTATAAAATCAGCTTCACCTCAATTATAAATGTAGCTTGTCGTGAAGGTTGTGTGTGAAATAATATACGTTATTCAGCAAACCGAACAGAGTACGTTGTCTCATAGTTGTCTCAAATGAAATGTCAGCTAACTTAGTTATCTTTGAGAGTCAAGATGTGATGTGTTGGGTTTTATTTCTGGCACTTACTTTCCAAACTGTTTATATTTATATATTTTTGTGTGTCGTGAGTTGTTTAAATCTTTATAGATGGCTGAAAATCCTATCCGGCTTCCATGGTGACAAGGATTGAACCAAATGGCAATTTTTTAAATGGCTGTATAGATTTTATAGGCAATTCTTAAAGGGAATGTCCACCCAAAATTATGATTAAAATCCGGTCATCATTTACTTACCCTTCACTTGTTCCAAACCGGATTCAAATTGGATTTTCTTTCTTCTCTTAGAGACAAAGATATTTTTGAAGAATTGTGAAGTATTAATCACTGACTTCCATAGTGTTTTTCTATTCCTACTATAGTAGTCAATAGTTACTACTTTTCAAAATATTCTTTTGAGCAAACACACACACACACACACTTGAGGGTGACTAAAATGTAATTTATGGGGTAACTATAGACGAATTACCAACCTACGTCATGCATGACGTCACACGGGTTCAACAGCTCTCACCACTTGCAAAAAAAGACAGGTTGCAATAGCAAACATGCTGTGTTTTTTCGAAAAAATAGAAAAACTAAATTTTACAACCGCTTTTAATGCTAACCGCAGACGTCCAACAGCTATCATAAGAGCTGAATGGAGTGAGGACCTAATTAAAAATGCTCGACTCTGCAGTTCTCATTTCACATCAGGTAAGTTACACATCACTCGTTTTTGATTGTAGCAATGATTTCAGCAAAAACAGTTGAATACGGTGAATTAAACTGCGGACACAGAATGCTTAGAATAAAATGTAAACATGAACATCCACATACCCTGCCGTACAGGTGCAGTTTGCTGTCACAATGCAGTTGTCTTGCTTGTTGATGATTACCCAGGCCTTGTATATTCCTTGTCTATGGCTAAGCAGAACCTGGGTTTTTAGCACTACATAGTTTTGAATCTGGTAATCCTGGAGCATTATTTCTTGCACATGACCACACAGAACAAAATTGTAGGCATCCAAAGACTTGTAGGCCTTTAACTTCTCATTGAAACTCCAAGTGATTTTACAAGAGGAATGTATATTTCGGGCTGGATGCTTGGCCATTTCGTCTCATCCAAAGGTGCTATCGCAAATGGACCTGTCAGACGAATGCCGCTCACTTTAATGCTTTGCTGAATAAATTTATATAGAAGTATAAACAGCGGGGTCACATGACTCTACACGCGGTAGGGAAAGTAATTGAAAAATTCACCTGTAAAATTTTGATCGATTATAGGTTCTCAATGTCGATTTCGATTATTATTTTTTGATTAATTGCCCAGCCCTGCAACAAATAATTTTTGTATAATCCTTTTTGCTGAAATAATAAAAGAAAAGCAGCCAGAAGAGAGAATAACGTCAGATTTACTCTCAGCCCCATAGAGGCTGCAGTAGAAACACCTTGCATATGCGGTAATTTAATGCAAAGATGATATTTTACATACATAAATGCATATAAATGTTACAACGTTTTCAAAATATTTAGAACTTTTTAATGGGATTTAAGATCTTGATGACCGTTAAACGCGTCAACAGAGTCTTTTAAAAAGGGTCCATTGCAGGTTCAATTCTCGTTTTTTTTTTTTTTTTTTTTTTAACAAACCTTTATGACTTTAGCTTCAATAAACTCATAATTTGCTCCTTATTATAGTTATTAAGGTAGTTTAGGTTTTGTGTAGGATTGGAGATCAGAATAAGATCATACAGAATACTTGAGTACTAATAAGCAGCCAATATCTCAATAACACGCATGCAAGCAACTAATTAATAGTGAGAATTGGTCCAAAGTGCACCAAAAAGATTCATTTTGATTGATTGGGGTGTTTCTGTAGGGCAGTGGATCATGCGTAAAATGTAATAAACAAACTACAAGCATAGATAAAAGCAACAAAGCAAAGATAAAAGTGAAATAAACAGTGCATGCTTTATGGTTTTTGTACGTAAATGTTATGTAAAAATGTTATGTAAAAATTAACCTTTAAAGTCAACTCACCATTGCAAATCTATGTAATGTGACTATTGCGCATGCACACATTGTGATATTGAATCTGAAACAATATATTGTGCAGCTCCATTCAGCATAATACATAAACCTAACTACAATAACTATTAATAAGCTGTAAATTAGAAGTTTGAGACAAAAAGTCACAGTTAGTGGTTTATTAATAGCAAGAACTGTACCTTGAAACAAAGTTAGATCTACATGTTTGCTCAAAAGTGCTTGATATTCTATGATATTTGAGGTTTATTTAAATAACTGCAAAGCAATACAAAGACTGAATTATTACTGCACAAATTATGTTAACACATCAATACAAAAAAAAAATCTCAATATATTCCTCAAAACAACTTTAAGGTAAATGAAAATATGCACCAATAAGCGTACAGAAATATACGTTTACGTCAAGTAGGGATGCTCATTTTGGTCAGTTTTGCCAACCGAAAACCGCTGCTCGTTAACCATATATTAACAGTTTTCTGGTCAGATTAATATAAAATTATTATTACACATTAGATATTGAATATTGCGTTGCTTATTTGCCCTGTGCGCCTCGCGTTTAACCACCTGCTGCGTCTCGTGTTTTTACCCTTGTGCACTGTGTGCTCGCATTTGACAAAAAGTCAGTCGTGTCTTTTTTTATTCTCCAATCAAATGAAAGCAGAGGCGGGGTTTCCATTGAGATGACAGCAGTGTTTGTGTTGTCAATACTAGGCATGGGATGATAACCGTTTTCAAGGTATACTGCGGTTTGGAAAAGTCAAGATTATCATACCGCCAAAATGTTCTGCTATATCGTTCCTAAGGTATGAGTAAGATTTTTTTTATTTACATTTTTTAAAACGTTTTTTAGGTGTAAATTGTAAAGAAATCTGTGTTTTTTAAACGAATGAAGACCGCAGAAGTCAATGATTCACTTGAATTCTTTAGCCTGACATGTTTACTGCTCCAAAATATTTAAAATGTTTCTCAAAATAAAATGTATTGTGTTCAAAGGGGAAAAGTTTTTGTTTTTTAGCCAGACATTTAAAAAGAATATATTATAGAGCAGTAAACAATACCGTAGTGTGAAACCGTGATTATTTTATCCAAGGTTATCATACCGTCAGAATCTTATACCGGCCCGTGCCTAGATGTCAAGACAACTATGGAGACTTACGAAGATGGAGAAGAGACTTGTGGTTGCTGTTTTGAGTTATCCGCTGCTGTATGGCTCACAAATCTTGAATATCACAATGTTATTAAATTTAAAAATGTTATTAAAATCAACAGCAACACTCGTCCAGCTGATTCAGTCATTACCTAGCGACATAAAAAGCGCTTCATGCTTCTTTTTTCTTGTCAGCAAAAAAGGCAGTGTAGTGTGTTTTGCGTTTTTGGAAAGTAAAGGTGTGTTCGGTGTGATCGGCTCCTAAGCAGCGTGCAAAGCACTCGCGGCTGTTAGTTAACCATTCAAAAGATGCCCCTCTCAAACACTAAAAGTGCGTTCGCTGTGATCGGCGTCTTATGCAGCAAAACTTTAAATATGTATCAAATAATATTTTTTGATCATTTAACTGACACCATTAATCGGTTAAAAGAATTTTTAAAGTTAAAAAAAGGTTAACGGTTAATCGGTTATTTTGAGCATCCCTAACATCAAGCCATTTATATACAAACTGCATACATCCATGCCCAAGATTAAAATAATAAAAGCCATTTACAAATACTTATTAAAAAAATTCTCATGTTTTCATTAAACAGCCTAAAAGCCAACTGTTATATGGTAGATCAAGCATATAGTTTTGTCCTTGTTTTATATGTCTGATTTCTTTACTTCCTAAGTGATTGTTTACCCCCCAAAATATCATTTACTCTTCTAAAGTGTAAACCTTTTTGAGTTTCTTCTGTTCAACACAGAAGAAGAAGTTTGGAAAAATGCCATTGACATCCATTGTAGTACAAATTACTAAGAAAGTCAATAGCTTCCAACATTCTTCCAAAAATGAAACCCAAACATGTCTGTTACAAGTGAAGGCTGCATAAATGATGACAGAATTTTCATTTTTAAGTGAACTATCCTTTTTAATTGGGATAATAAGAGTCAAAATGTGTCTGGTCGTACCAGCGCTGCAGAGGTCACTCATTTAAAATCAATGTAGCCTACTGTAACATGCAGAAGAAGGCTAGTTTTGTTTGTAACCAAATGAGCGATGACCTCAACCCAAGGAGAAATGAGTCACGTCTTCAGCTGGCACCACAGTCCAGCTCTGGAAAAAAGCACTTCCAGTGTTGTGGATGTGACATTCGCAGTAAAACTTGATACATGGATTCGTTCAGATTGTTTATGTTAACAATATATTGAAACATCTGTCTATATTTTCAAAAACAACTAACCACAGAGTTAAAGAGGACATATTTTGCTCCCTTTTACGAGATGTAAGTTTCAGCTCAAAACACTACACAAATAATGTTCTATATCTCTATGAAACTGACCCATATAGGCTTTGGTCCAAATTGTACCGTTTTGGTGACTGTCACTTTAAAAGGGCACCTATGGTAAAAAAAATCTACTTTTTGAGCTGTTTGGACAGACATATGTGCAGGTATGGTGTATAGACTGTCATATTGGGGTGACAAACACACCCAGTACTTTTTTTTTTTTTCCAATTTAACAACATAAAAACGGTGGACTAATTGGAGCAGTTTTGAAACCGACCGCAACTTGACGTAGACGCTTCAATCCCTGTTTTTGAACGTTAAATCAGGTTTATTTTGTACATAAACATAACATATATTCATACAGCAGTGGATATTAACCTGTATCCTGTCACATTTACGTGCAAAAACAGTGCAAAGCTAAACACACACACTGTCTGTTTGTGTGTGTGTATATATCTGTGTGTGTGTGAACTTTGTAACGACATTATGTGTGACTCATCGTTGCAACTCCACAACAAACACATCAAATAATCATTGGTAAAGTCCTTACTTTAGTATTTCTCTCAAAGGTTACATGAGATCTGCTTCCTCCACGTCTGTCTGTTGTCTGACGCAGCTGAGGGTGGAGATTGAGGCACGCTGACAGGCCCGTGGGAACGTTGGGTGGGGAGGACTAGCCTTAAAGGCACAGTTCACAAAAACAGCAACAAGCTGTTTAGAGCTATAAAATACAAACTACTGAAAGCTATAATGAATAATCTGAGGGGTGCTTTGAGCTGAAACTTTACAGACAAATTCTGACACAAAAGACTTCTATTAAATCAAGCAAAAAAGAGTAAACTAGGTGCCCTTTAAATTCAAATGAGATTATGGTCTTTTTAAAAGAGGGCAGAGGTACAAACGCCTAGGTGTGCGCATAGTGGCAGATTCAAAACTACTAACGTAATCACGAAAAACTGAAAATGTCAAAAGAGGTGGGTCAGAAGAAAGAAGACTATGGAGACTCCTAAAACTCCACGTTTATAAGCCACTTAGTCGTTTACATTATTTTCAGCAGGTAAAAACTTTAAAGGCGGACGGCTGCTTCTTACTCAGGTCTGTTGATGCTAATGAAGGAGAGATGGTCACTAATGGGCGGGGCTTTCCCCCTCTGATGACACGTACAAAGGGAGAATTTCAATTAAAGTGATGTCAACCAATTTGGCATTGTACGGTGTCTAATGTGAAACATCGCAATGGACGATGGCATCGTCGTCATAGGCGGTGGTGAGTTTTTATGAATAATTAATCAATTAATAACAAACTAATTATTTGTAGCCTACCGTTTCAACTACCTGATCCGCATGGTCTTTGTTTTACCCATAAGTAAGTCATAAACAAATACATATAAGTTACACACATATTACCACCTGTTAATCACCTTTTCCGCAGGACTCTGGCATGAATAGGCAGAGTGATCTGTGTTGTTATAATGGCATTGACAAACTTGGTTGGTAAAAAAAGTGCACAACCAATAAATTGTATATGAGGTTTACGCTAACATTACTAAGTACAAGTGTGAAAGTGAAAGGTTGAAGCAGTGTACTGATGCTGTCACACATTACCTGATAGATTCAAAAGACCGAAGAGTCGTTAGATAGAGACAAGATTAATTAAATATAATAGCAAGACGTGATCCAGCGGTACATCCTTGACAAACTGTCCAATGTGCACTGCTCTATGGGGTTTTGTGCTCAAAGCACCCGCTGACAGCCTGGAGCTCAACCTCAGACGTGCGCACATAAAGCGCATGACTGAGGCCCCGTTTACACTAGTGCGTTTTCGTTTTAAAACGCATAAGTTTTGCTACAGTTACGCCATCCGTCCACACTACGCCGGAGTTTTCGAGGTGCGAAAACGGAGCGTTTTGAAAACGCTGGAGACAGCGTTTCCATTCTGTTGCGTTTCAGTGTGGATGGAGGGAGACGGATATCTTCGAAAACAGAGGCGTGGCTGCTGAGATCCGCTACGTGATTGGGGCGTTGGGTCATTGCGTATCCTTTCCTTATTCGTCAAGCGCACATGGCTATGACATCACCGGCAGACGGCAGACCAGTCTTCACTGTAAACACGGCATTTTCGATAGCCATGGATGTTTTATATTCATTTGTTACTTTAATTAACAACTCGACCTCGTCTTCTGTCCACAAAAAGACCTCTCTTGCTTTCTTTGCCATCGCGTTCATCGTTCAACCAGCGTTTGTTGACAAACAATAACCAAACGCCGAGCGAGACACGTGCTTCTTGTTTATACTTAACCGCGCATGCTCAGAGTGCGCGAATGGTGCGCGAATGGTCACGTGATATACGTTTCTGGTGGAGGGAGATCTGTTGAGAGACGCTAGTGTGGACGCAGATCGTTTTCATGCTAAAACGCCGTTTTTAAACTAAAACGCACTAGTGTAAACGGGGCCTGAGTGTGTGAGTGTCTGTGTGTGTGGTCATGTGTGTGTTTTCAGCGGTATAGTGTGAACGGAGGGCTGTTCAGAAATGCTAGATGAAACATCAGTGTAGATGTGGATCGTTTTTGTTCTACAATGCCATTTTAAAACTAAGAAGTATTAGTGTAAACGTGGCCTAAGTTAGAATTTTTTGCGAGCGGGTTGCTGCTGTGACGGGGCTGGGTGGAGGATTGCAATGCTGGCTTAGCATCATTATGTCTATCGTTCATCAGCGATGGATGATGGCCTCTTCTATCGACCTAACCCTATTGCAGATTTTTTTCATTAAGTGTGATTATAAAAAATGATTAATTCATTTTTACCATGAGAAGCTGCTTATATTCACACACTGTTGAAGAGTGGGACAGGTAAGAATGTCTCATGACATACAGTGTGCACACGTAGGCTTTGAATATCACTTTTGGTAAACACACTAGGCTAGGGGCGAGCTCCACCCGCAGTAGGTTGTTTTGTTTTCTTTATTTCTATTGTTAGGATATATATATATATATTTATTTTTTTCACTTGTTATCACTATCTTTTGTACAAAAAACTCACTTTATTGCATTTAGTTATTTGTGGTATTTTGTCCCTCACTTAATGATACTTATGTGTTTCATCCAAAATTAATGTTACTCTTCTCCCTCTTGACTGACCACATCTGAGATTATAACAATAACAATTATGAAAGTTATTTTTGGCATAATGGGTCCCCTTTAAAGGATCAGAAAAATATCAATCTGTAAACTTGTTTAATATTTTAAATGAGGGAAATAAACATGCGTTACGGATGTGACCAAAATTTGGTTTGCAGTATAACTTTTAAACTGCACAGCCAATAAGAAATGACACTAATCAAAACTATAAGTGTTGGGCCTCTGTATAACAAAAAAAAATATATATATTATTTTACATTTTTGCATTTTTTGAAGAAAAAGCTTGGTTATGGATGTGACATTGGAGGTCCTTGACTCAAATCCCGGACGAGCCCCCAGTTTATTTTAAGACCCTGGTCTAGGTGTTAAGGAAGTAACAAAAAAAACAACATGAAAAATAAATTGTTTTTTTTTTTCATTATTGTTTTTTCAACCAATTAATAAAACAAAGTCTTAAATGAAGAGCATACACAAAAAATAATAAACCTAATGTCTACACACCTAAATGAAACTAAAAAATATATATATTATTCGTACCTAACTCCCTGACTATATCAAAAACAAGGGAAAATATTTACAAATATTATTTACAAAATAATATTACAATATTATTACAAGTATAATTTACAAACTGACAAACACGCAACAATATGGGAAAAAACACGGTATAAAGAACAAACTAAAACCAAATATAAACACACAAAGAGGATTGGGTACAGAGCATACAACCAGAAGTATCACTTGCAACAATCTTGGAACAATCGCCAACAATCTTGCATCACTATCTATGCCCATTGGAGACACCTGAAGATGCAAGGTTTTTAAACTTTGACATTTTTGAGACATTTTTGAGACTGTAGAGTACAAGCCTACACCGACAAGGAAAGGGTTTCATTAATTTTGGTGAAAACCTAAACTGTTTTGCTCGATTGTGGAAGACCTGATTGGTTGATATATTAATAGTCAATTAAAGGATGAATATCCTTAAAAATGTAATAAAAAATTAAAAATGACAATGTGTTTATTTATTTAAATTAGCATTCTACATGTCATACATGCAACATTTTTGAGTGAAAATATTATTTACATCTTCCCGTTTACAACTACAATTTTAATATGTAAATTGGATGCTAATTTGAACCCTTTATAAATTGCATATTTCAATGGAATATTTAATTGATGTGTTTTAAATGTTATTTGCTGGCACTGCAGTTCAGCTATGGAAAACTGTTTTGCTGGATTGTGGAATAGCTGATTGGCTGATATTTAGCTCTCTTATAATCGAAAGCAACATATCAGACTTCCTTATGCCTGGAGGTCTATAAAAAGATGCTTTGCAGTGGCGTATTTTCGAGGAACTAAATGAGAAATGGCACACTCCTCAATTGTTGTTTCCTTTTCTGAATTTTCATATTCAAATCAGCATAAAACACTGTTCACCTTTCAATTGGTTCTTCTATTTCCATGGAAAATGGCCTATTAACTGGAAAAAAATACCTTCAGACTTTGGAGGAATGCGTTTTAAATGTAAGAGATTTTTAAAGTCTGTAAAATTGCTTATTAAAGCATCTGTTTTTGTTTTATGTTACATTACTTTGAAAAGTATTATGTTTGTGACGTGTCATGTTATTAATATTTATCATTTTATGAGCTTAATTTCTATAGTTTGGTTACCATCAGTGTTTATCTTCAGCGCAACATTGCATTGAAATTGATAGTGTTGTTGTATTTTATTATTTTATCATACATTTTAAAATATGCTAAAATCAAAATCTTGATCAATTGAACATTTGTGACGTGTCATGTTATTAATATTTTTTCATTTTATGAGCTTAATTGCTATAGTTTGGTTGCCATCAGTGTTTATCTTCAGCGCAACGTTGCATCGAAATTGAGTATTGTTGTATTTTATTATTTTATCATGCATTTTTTAAATATTCTAAAATCAAAATCTCGATCAATTGAACATTTGACCTCAATTTCGATTAATGAGCGATTTTTATTTTATTTATTTATTTATTTATTTTTTTTGCCCTCATAGTTCACTGACAGGTTTTGAAGTAAATATGCTCACACATTACAAGTGAGAGATTTATAAACGAAGGGTGCATTATTTGATTAAAATAATTGAAGGAAACACACGCTATATACTATTTACGATTGTATTTAAATTTGAATTCTCCATGTCGTGTCCAAATTTGGTGCAATCAGGTTTTATTTTCAATGAAACATTGCAATGAATTTGTAAATCAGTCAATTTAAGGGGATTATTAATAACAAATTAATATATGCAAAGCAGCAATGAAATATGTAAATTGACTATGTTTTTATGTATTCAGATTTGCATTCTCCATGTCAAATGTGCAATGTTTGGGTTGCGCAAAATAAAAATGAAATTGCAGCATTTACATATCCGCAATTTTTATATGCATAATTTATTATTCAATTCAATTTACCTTTATTTGTATAGCGCTTTTACAATGTAGGTTGTGTCAAAGCAGCTTCACATAGAAGGTTATAGTAAATTGAAAATGTCAGTTTAGTTATTAATGTTTGAGTTCAGTTCAGTGTTGTTTAACATTCACTACGTAGAGTTCAAACACTGAAGAGTAATCCATCGGTGCGCAGCTCTAGCTGCAGTCTAGGCGCCGGAGGCTGGAGAACTCGAGGCTCGTCTGTCCTTGGAGGGTCACAGGAATCCGTCTCTTGCTTGCTGCTCTGCCAAGCAGCTGCTCAGGATACAGCCTGGTCCAGGATTATTATGGAGATCATTTTACATCAGGATTTATTTTCAGTGAATCGTCGCATTAAAATTGTAAATCGTTTTATTTTATGGACGCATACGAGTAGCAAAATTAATGTATTAATAATCAATTAATTAATATATGCAAATCAGCAGTAGAATATGTAAAAAGACGATGTATTTAAATGTGCATTCTCCATGTCTTATGTGCAACATTTTTGTGCAAAATTAAATTTACGTTTTAAAACCACAGTTTTAATATTAAACTGCATGCTAATCTGAACCTTAATTAAATTGAAAATGTGATATTCAAATTTAAGTGATGTGATATGATAACCACAGAATAATAAATTATGCATATAAAAATTACATAATTTACATATCCGCAATTTTTATATGCATCATTTATTATTATGTGGTTCATTTTATATCAGGATTTTTTTTCAGTGAATCGTCGCAATGAAATTGTAAATCATTTTATTTTATGGACTCATACGAGTAGCAAAATTTATATATTAATAATCAATCAATTAATATATGCAAATCAGCAGTAGAATATGTAAAAAGGCGATGTATTTAAATGTGCATTCTCCATGTCATATGTAGGCATGAGCCAGTATAAGAGTCTGACGGTATGATAACCTTGGATAAAAATATCACGGTTTCCCGGTATGATGGTATTGTGTTTACTGCTCTAAAATTTATTATTTTTAAATGTCTGGATAAAAAACAAAACATTTTCCCCCTTTGACCACAAGATATTTTATTTTGAGAAACATATAAAGTATTTTGAAACGTATCAGGCTAAATAATTCAAGTGAATCACTGACTTCTGTGGTCTTCATTTGTTTAAAAAACACAGATGTCTTTACAATTTACACCTATAAATAAAAATAAATTCCAGAAAAAAAAAATGTAAATAAAATGTGTAAATAAAAAAAATCGTACACATACCTTAGGAGCGGTATAGCAGAAAATTTAGACGGTATTAAAACCTTAATTTTTACATACCGCTGAATACCTTGAAAACAGTTATCGTCCTATGTCATATGTGCAACATTTTGGTGCAAAATTAAATTTACGTTTTAAAACCACAGTTTTAATATTAAATTGCATGCTAATCTGAACCTTAATTAAATTGAAAATGTGATATTCAAATTTAAGTGATGTGTGTAATATATACAAGCAGAAATTGTAGAAATAATCAAGCGTTTGTTGCTGGCACCGGAGTTTAGCTGGATTGTGGAATGGCTGATTGGCTGGTGTTTATAATCGAAAGCAACAAATCAGCAGACTTCCCTAAGTTTGGCCGTCTGTAAAGTTGCTTGGCAGTGGCGTATTTTCGAGGAGCTAAACAAGAAATGGCACACATCTCATTCGTTGTTTCTTACTAAATGGGCATACTTTTCAGTTCTCTTTGTATTGGTCTCAAGTTATATTCAGATTTTTTTGAGGTGATGAATTTGGGGATTTCATTAGTTGTCATCAAAATGAAAAGAAATTAACACTTGAAATACATCAGTCTGTGGATATAATGAATGTATAAAGTATACAAATTTCACTTCTTTACTGGAATTAGTGAAATACATTTTGAAGGTATTCTAGTTATATGACCAGCATTTCTTAGTGTATAATTTATTATCATTTATTTTGTTGCAATTTTCAGTGAAACATTGCATTGAAGTTGTAATTTGTTAATCTGTTTAAGGGAAAATTTATATATTAGCAATCATTAAATTAATATACGCAACTTGTCAATAGAGTATGTAAAATATGTATTGAAATGTGCATTCTCCATGTCATATGTGCAAAGTTTGGTTAAAATGTTAATTATATAAATTAATATAAAATAAACAAATAAAGTGTTATGTAAAATGTTATTTAAAAAGTCATTTGCATGCTAATTTGAACCCTTTTTTGAGTCATATATTTAATGTAAATGTAAAATGTAAAAATGTAAAATTGTAAAAAAAAATGTAAAATGTAAAATTGATGTTCATGCACAAATGGTAGCAAAATGCTAATTTAAATGTTATTTGCCATAATTGCATTTATTTATTGCATACATTATTTCCTTGCGTTCCACGTGATGTTGTTTGGTTTTTCTTCCCTTGTTTTGAGTGGCTCTGATTTTGTTTTTCAGACAGACGAATGGATGGATGTCTCAGGATGTTTCTCCTAAGTCTCATTTCTCAAATCTTCAATCGGTGATGATGTCATCCTCCAGTGATACAGCTGATTTCAGAGAAATGTCGTCCTACTGGAACGTAACCACAGATCCAGATGACAGAGCTGGCATTATGGAGCAGCAGCCTGGTAAGAAACCTTAAAGTTCATTGACAAACTTTATGGTGGTTTGAGAAAGCCTAGTCTGAAAGTTTGAAGTATTTTTTAAGATGTTTGAAACAGTTGGCATAGATAGAGAAGTACTCACCGGCCACTTTATTAGGTACATCTTACTAGTATCGAGTTGTACCCACTTTTTCCTTCAGAACTGCCTTAATTCTTCGTGGCATAGATTCAACAAGACACTGGAAATATTCCTCAGAGATTTTGGCCCATATTGACATGATAGCATCACGCAGTTGTTGCAGATTTGTCGGCTGCACATTCTTGATGCAAATCTCCCCTTCCACCACATCCCTAAGGTGCTCTATTGGATTGAGATCTGGTGACTGAAGGTATTCTAATTATATGACCAGCACCTGTATTTTACCCAATTTGGGTTTAAATAACCCAGCATTTCTTAGTGTATAATTTATAATTGTGTTGTTTATTTTTTTGCAATTTTCAGTGAAACATTGCATTGAAGTTGTAATTTGTAATTCTGCGTAAGGGAAAATTTGTATATTAGCAATCGTTAAATTAATATATGCAAATTGTCAATGGAATATGTAAAAATATGTATTGAAATGTGCATTCTCCATGTCATATGTGCAAAGTTTGGTTAAAATTTAAATTAGATAAATTAATATAAAATAAATAAATAGTGTTATTTAAAAAGTCATTTGCATGCTAATTTTAACCCTTTTTTGAGTCACATATTTAAATTGAAATGAAGTAGTTTTTGAGAAGTTTGAAACAGTTGGTTTCCCAGAGATGGGTTGCGGCTGGAAGGGCATCCGCTGCGTAAAACAAATGCCGGATAAGTTGGCGGTTCATTCCGCTGTGGCGACCCCGGATTAATAAAGGGACTAAGCCGAAAAGAAAATGAATGAATGAATGAAACAGTTGGCATAGATAGATAAGTACTCACCGGCCACTTTATTAGGTACATCTTACTAGTATCTAGTTGGACCCATTTTTTCCTTCAGAACTGCCTTAATCCTTATAAAGATATTTGTTACAGGTCAGTGTTAAACCAGCCTGACGCAGACTCACTGCAGACCCTTTACATGAAGTCTAAAAACAGAGTCTGTTTTCTGTGTAAAAGCAGGCTGAAGCCTGAAAAACTTCCTCATTGTTTCACAGATGGCCGGTTGCCAGTGCGTATTGTCTATCAGTTTGTTGACTCAGTCTTTTTTTGTTGTTTTTTGCGTAATCACAGCAGCGTGAAGGTTAATGTTTCCCTCTGAGAGACGCTGCACTTTCACTGGGTCATGTGAGAGCTTGATATTGTGGCAATGAGAGGGATATAAAATCAGTATAATAAAGGTTTGGTTTCTTTTTATTCGCATGTTTCCACCCTCTGAAACCCGAGACCTGACATCTGCAGTTCAGTTCTGGTCGGAGGAACTTCACAGTCTGAACGCTGTAAATATAGAAAAATGAACTGAAACTTCTCAGCTTCAGATGCTCTGAATGTGAGATTGTGTTTAAAGGCAGAGTCCAGAAAAAAATGAGAATTCTGTCATCCTTTACTCATTTTTTATACTATTTTTAAATGATTTTTCTTTTGTTGAAGATATTTTCACAAACAAAAACATTTTTTGAAAAACAAAATAACTATGGAAGTCAATAGTTACAGTTTTGTTTTGGCTTTTTTCAAAATATCTGCTTTTGTGTTTGTAAAACTCTTAAAGGATCTACTTGAGTGTGAGTAAATAGTGAGTAAATATTCATTTTATATTAAATGTGCAAAAATGCATTTGTTTAATCATGTTTTCTACTTTGTAATAAATAATAATGTTGAAAAAAACCAAATAAGAAATAAAAATGTCAAATAATAGAACATTTATCAAATAATAGATACTATAAAATACATCGCTTTTGAAACATGTTATATTTTTATTTAAAAGACTACCGACTAAAGACTATACACTGACCGGCCACTTTATTAGGTACATCTTACTAGTACCGGGTTGGACCCTGCTTCGCCTTCAGAACTGCCCTAATCCTTCATGGCATAGATTCAACAAGGTACTGGAAATATTCCTCAGAGACTTTGGTTCATATTGACATGATAGCATCCCGCAGTTGCTGCAGATTTGTTGGCTGCACATTTATGATGTGAATCTCCCGTTTCACCACATCCCAAAGGTGCTCTATTGGATTGAGATCTGGTGACTGTGGAGGCCATTTGAGTACAGTGAACTCATTGTCATGTTTAGAAACCAGTCTGAGATGATTCACGCTTTATGACATGGAGCGTTATCCTGCTGGAAGTAGCCATCAGAAGATGGGTACACTGTGGTCATAAAGGGATGGACATGGTCAGCAACAATACTCAGGTAGGCTGTGGCGTTGACACGATGCTCAGTTGGTACTAATGAGCCCAAAGTGTGCCAAGAAAATATCCCCCACACCATTACACCACCACCAGCATGAACCTTTGATACAATGCAGGATGGATCCATGCTTTCATGTTGTTGACGCCATATTTTGACCCGACCATCCGACTGTTGCAGCAGAAATCGAGACTCATCAGATATATCAAATATATATAACAAATATTTGTTTAATTATTTATCAATTATTTAGTTTTGTATTTTACATTTTTTATTCAAATGCATGTGGTTAATACATGTAATAACTTAGAACAGCTAATAATGATAAAGAAATATTGTTAGCATGCCAAATATGAATATTAATCCATTATTAAAGTTACTTTATATCAACACATTTACATTATTTCTGTATTGAAAATACCCCCCCAAAAATTTAATCATACTCTCTACTGTATAAAAAAATTGATGTTCAACAAAATATTAAATTAATGTTAAATAATAAAATGCATAATTATTGCAGTATGTGATATTTTTATTTAAACTGTCTTTCTGCATGTTTATTTTGTATTTTTCTAAAAATTATTTTAATAAATAAATATTATATAATTATTAGTTTTTTTATTTATTTAAATACATGCAGTTAATACGTGCATTAACTTAGAACATTTGCATTTAACAATATATAATATTATTTTAATATTACAAAATAAATAAACCTATTTAAATATAATATATATTTAAATAAATAAGCATTTTACTATTTAATAGTAGTATTATTTTATTATTACAAAAATATTATTATAAAGGCGACACAGTTGCTCAGTGGTTAGCACTGTTGCCTCACAGCAAAAAGTTTCCATGTTACCGTGTTGACGTGGGTTTCCTCTGGGTGCTCCGGTTTCCCCCACAGTCCCAAGACATGCTCTATCGGTGAGTTGAATAAACTGAATTGGCCATAGTGTATGTGTGTGAATGAGTGTGTATTGGTGTGGCATCCGCTGTGTAAAACATATGCTGGATTAGTTGGCGGTTCATTCCGCTGTGGCGACCCTTGATTTAATAAAGGGACTAATGCCAAGTTCAGACTGCATGATTTTAGCCCCGATTTTGAACTCACTGACAGGTTTTGAGAAATCACCAGCAAGCGCCTGAAATCACAGGCAAATCGGTGCTTGTTCACGTGGGCAACAATCACAGAGTGTGAACTATCAAAGACGCGATCTTAGAGAATTGCAAATGAGTGGATATACCACTGAATGATATATCTGGAGCTGTCGCGATTCAAGTCATGCTGTGAAAATGTGCTCTGATCGAAAATAACATCAGTGATCACTTACAGCCAATGAGAGAGCGGCATCCACTAGAGTGGGTATCTGCAGGCCAGCGCGAGGTTGAGGGAGAAGTTAAAAGCGCTCATTTTTAGTTTATTTGGACCCTAGAAATAAAGGAAAAACTAGTGTAAATTCGGCAGGAGCACATGTGTCTGTTTGACCTGTCATCTGAGCAATATCACATTCGGCTCGAAGAAGAAAAAAGTTGAGGAGAAATCGCTAATTCCCTTCTACCCCACTAAAGGCTTCCTTCTCAATATGTAGTTAATAACTAAAGATATACTACGTGACCTTGTGTTGTTTCCATGTCACTTCTCACGTGTGTTTAGTCGTGAGATGTAGTTTGGAAAAAGTTATTGGCGATTCTTCCTATTTTGATGTCGTGCAGTGTGAAACCCCCTGTCCTGGATCCATCATTCTAAACAAAGCAGCGACGAAGCGCAACCCCAGAAAGTCATACAGTGTGAAAACATCTGTGATATGACTACTTTGAAAAGCATGCAGTCTGAACTCGGCATTAGCCGAAGGAAAGTGAATGAATGAATGAATGAATGAATAAATCAATATTATATATAAATATATATACAAATATAATATATTTAATTAATATGTATTTTACAATATCCATTATTTAATAATAATATTATTTTAATGTTACAAAATAAACGTTATTATATTTAAATATCTTATATTTCAATAATTATATGTTTTACAATATCCATTATTTAATGGTAATATTATTTTATTATTACAAAAGAGCATTATTATATTTAAATATCGTATATTTCAGTAATAATGTGTTTTACAATATCCATTATTTAATGCTAATGCTATTTTATTAATACAAAAGTGTATTATTATATTTAAATATCATATGTTTTAGTAATTATATATTTTACAATATCCATTATTTAATAGTAATATTATTTTAATGTTACAAAATAAATGTTATTATATTTAAATATCGTATATTTCAATAATTATGTATTTTACAATATCCATTATTTAATGGTAATATTATTTTAATGTTACAAAATAAATGTTATTATATTTAAGTATCGTATATTTCAGTATCGTATTTTACAATGTCAGTTATTTAATAGTAATATTAGTTACAAGTATAGCGACTAAGTAAGTTACAAAATAGCGACTTTTCTTTGATGTTCACATATCAGTTCACAGCAGAAAATGGGTTTTATGCATTCAACAGTATTATCCTATGGCCGTTCTCATATCTATAATACATAAGGAGATTTCGGGATCACATTCAGTTGCGCTGTGCAGGAAAACAGATGAAGTAAGCAGCATCCGGCCCAAAAAAAACAAAAAAAAAATCTGTCAATATTCCCCTCAGAGCTGAAATCTCATGCTGGAGGTTTCTGGTTTAGCCTCAGCATCAGCAACACAGTTACCCTTGGCAACAGTGAGTCCATGCAGTGTGTGTTATAGATGTTTGAGTCCCATCATGTATCTATCTCCCTCTCTCTGTATATATACAGTATATGTGTGTGTGTGACTCGAACACACACTACAGAAACAGGCCAGTGTGCTAATCTGGCTTAGCACGGCTTCAGCTAGCTATAAACGCAATCTGAGGTCCAGTGGGAGGGGCAGAGGGTTGGGTTTCACTCTTTAATGTGTTCACGCTGTAAGATAACCTTGCCATTAAGGACAGAACAGAGGGAGGAGACGCTGCATCACACACACACACACACACACACAGTCAGGCTGATACTGCATTGTGGATTTGTGATGGATCGTAATGAGATGATGGTTGGAGAGATCCGTGCAGAATGATAAGGTATGTTTGCGGTGTGGATTCTTAGGGATTCTTGTATTTTTAGGGTGATTAATAGTGTTAAGAAGGGATTTTATCAGTGAAGCTTTCAGATTCAGTGATTTTTACTGCTCCAGCATTGTTACAGAGATTGTGTTTTGGTCACATTTTGTTTCTTAGTCACTCTTATTGTCCTCAGACTTACTTTTAGGAGGAAAGTCGTATCTGTTTTGATTCTTAGTCAGTTTCTTATTGATTGATTGTGGTTGTTTTAGTAGACGCTAGTACTAGATCGTGTTAAACTTTTTTTTATTTGCTTAATGTAGCCCTTTTTTTCTTTTGAGATATAAAAAATACAATTGTACCCTACAAATTTACAATGGAGGAAAGGGTGGGAAAATTGTGTTATTGTATAGAAAACCATTTGTAAGGCACAGCAATTTTATTTCTATAGCACATTTCATACACACCGTAAACTTAGGCCCCGTTTACACTAGTGCGTTTTAGTTTTAAAACGGTGTTTTAGCATGAAAATGATCCACGTCCACACTAGCGTTTCACCTAGCGTTTCTCAACAGATCTCCGTCCACACTACTCCACCAGAAACGTATATCACGTGACCATTCGCGCACTCTGGGCATGTGCGTTCAAGTATAAACAGGAAGCACGTGTCTCACTCGGCATTTGGTTATTATTTGTCAACAAACGCTGGTTGAACGATGAACGCAATGGCAAAGAAAGCAAGAGAGGTCTATTTAAGGACAGACGACGAGGTCGAGTTGTTACTTAAAGTAACAAATGAATATAAAACATCCATGGCTATCGAAAATACAGTGTTTACAGTGAAGACTAGTCTGCTGTCTTCCGGTGGCGTTATAGTCATGTGTCCTCGACGAATAAGGGAAGTATACGCAATGACTCAAAGCCCCAATCTCAGCAGCCACACCTCTGTTTTCAAAAGTCTCCGGCAGCTGCAGCGTTTTAGAATGAAAACGGCCTCTCCAGCGTTTCCAAAACGCTCCGTTTTCGGGGCTCGAAAACTTCGGCGTAGTGTGGACGGATGGCGTAACAGTAGCAAAACTTACACGTTTTAAAACGAAAACGCACTAGTGTAAACGGGGCCTTCGTGTACATTTTACACCACAGGTGTTGAATTTAACACTTTTTTTTCTGGTGTCTATACGCGTCCCACCAGCCAAGTGTCCAGGTTACACTTTCAAAAGTGTTGATTGTATACACCTCTGCAGTGTAAAAATGCACACCACATTAAACATTTCTAACACCTGCAGGGTGAATTGTCCAGTGTACATATAACTCCACAGGCGTTAAATTACACTCTCTTCTGATGTATATATGAGTCCCACCAGCCCAGTGTGTAAGTTACACTTTAAAAAGGGTTGAATATATATACTTAAGCAGAGTATATTATTTTTTACTACCATGTTGACCGTCACCTCAAGTTCCGGTAAGTGCAATTAACTTCGATGAGGAGTTTGGCAAGGCAACACCAGAAATGCGCACTGTTAAAGGCACAATTTAACCCACATCAGTGTCAATCAGTTTAGTGATTTATAGACAAGTAGTAATACTTTAAAATCTATTCTGAATGTAACTGGGAGCCAGTGTAAAGACCTGAGGACAGGTGTGATGTGCTCTGATTTCCTGGTTGTCATCAGAATCCTGGCTGCAGCGTTCTGAATGAGCTGTGTTATGCACCGTCTAGAGATGGTGCTCAACATGAAAGACAAGACAAAGAAAATTAAATCAAAGATTTATTGGGGTTTGAATTCGGGAGCTGACAAGGCCAAAATAACAAACAAAAATTCCTTTATTTTAAATCTCTAACTTACCTGGTCAAAATGAAAGAAAAGAAAATACAATTCACTACCCTAACTACCTAACACAAAAACAGAGGTCAAAAGGTTTACAAATAAAATGGCGTCAAACTCCTTACTATCCCAATAATATGTACACTATTTACAAACAGGCGACAATGTTTAAGGGACAATCCAAAATCAGTGTCAGCAGGCAAAAATGTCTAACAAGCCAGTAGAACAAGATTTCATAAACAAAGCAAACACAAAACAAACAGTACTCACAAATCTCTAATCACAACTTAACAAACAATACTCACAAATCTGTAGTCACAATTTAACAATCAAAATCTCTGCACCAAACAACATACAACCATTTCAGCAAACACAAAGCAAATGACCCAAAACAAGATGGCCGCCAAGGAAGTTGTGTCATGGCTTTTAAAACACTGTAGGCCAATCAGAAGCTAGCAATCGGGTGGATGTGGCAAATCAGATGCATTCAAGGTAAAAGAGAGAAAGAGATGAGTCAAGAGAATCAGGATTGTAACAGCTGCAACTGTCTGACTGTCTTTTTGGGAAGGCCAGTGAGGAGGCCGTTACAGTAATCCACCCTGCTGCTGATAAAAGCATGAACAAGTTTCTCCAAGTCTTCACTGGAAACAAAGCATCTGATTCTTACAATGTTTTTGTGATCATAGTTTGCTGATTTAGTTACTGCTGTGCCATGACTACTGAAACTCAGATCTGACTCCAGGATCACACCAAGATTCTTGACCTTATTTTGTTACTGTTTGACCCTTAGAGCCATGGTACGCATTCACCTTGAGAACCTCATCTCTGTTCCCAATTGCAATGACTTCAGTTTTCTCTTTGTTTAACTGAAGAAAGCTCTTGCACGTCCCACTGTTAATTTCATCAATGCATTGGCAGAGGGTGTCAATGGGGCTGAAGTCTTTAGGCAGTAGGGCTATGTAGATCTGAGTGTCATCAGCATAGCTGTGGTAGGAGATTTGGTTCTTTCTCATTATTTGGCTCAGAGGGAGCATATAAAGGTTGGAGAGGAGAGGTGCCAGAATTGAACCTTGTGGCACTCCACAGTCACCTATACTGACATACAGTAGTAACCTCTCCCTTCAAGATAAGATCTGAACCATTTGAGGACCGCCCCAGATAGTCCCAGAGTTTGTAATTCAAACTGTGATTGTAGATTTTAAATAACATTGTGTTTTAAACATTGCATTCAATTCAACAGGCTTATTAGAGAGATTGTGATTTTACAGAAAAGTCTTATTTTTGCTTTCTAAGTCACACTTTTTTCCCGAAAGGCTTGATTGATTGTGCACACACACAAACACATGCACAGACAGTCAGGCTGAAGGCTGATACTGCATAGTGGATTTGTGAATGATCGTAATGAGATGATTGTTGGAGAGATTCGTGCAGAATGATAAGGTTTGTTTACTGTGTGGATCCTTCGTTTGGGTTTTTATAGCTTTTTAGGGTGATTAAACGTGTTAAGAAGTGATGTTATTTGCGGAGCTTTCAGATTCAGTGATTTTTAATGCTCCAAAATTATTACAGAGATTGTGTTTTGGTCACATTTTTGATTTCTTTGTCACGCTTATTGTCCTCAGACTTATTTTTTTAGTAGAGAAGTCTTATTTTTTGTTTTAGCAGACATTAGTACTAGTGTATTTTAGCCTTTTTTTTTTGTAATTCCATCCAAATTGGACTTATCACCCTTTGATTTTTGCAGAAAAGTTAAGTTTTCTGGTTCTGTAATTACTTTTATTGTTCTCAAACATCAGATGTATTTGTTTATTTTTTTGTAGTTTTGTAATTTATTTATATTTTCAGTGGGCATGACTAATTATTTCTGTTTTAGTAGAAGTTATTAGTGCGTTTTAGCCACATTTTTGTTTTGGTATGTCCAATTTGATATGTCAAAAACGTTATATTTACCCTACACATATAAATATATGGGGGAAAATGCTGTCTTCGTTGTATAGAAAGTCATGTAACTTATTATAAAAACCCATTTATATGCATTTCAAATATTACAATAAACACAATTGGACGTTTTTATTTTTAAATTCAGCAATTCATCTTGATCTTTAGCTCCCTTCACAGATTCTCAATTGGATTTAGGTCAGGACTCTGGCTGGGCCACTGTAATTTAATTAAAAGTCTGTAATTTCATATTATGTTCTGTTTTTTATTTATTTTGTGGTGTTGCAAAATACATTGTTTACAGTAACATTTTCTCATCATTTATGAGCAAAATATTACACATCTTTATGGGGATGCAGACAGAAACATAACAGCATTTTATTTTATATTTCTACATTTTTAGTCAAACATTTGCCCTGAAGTTCTGAATAAAGTGAGAAATATGACCATGTATGAATGAGTAGATTTATGAAGAAAAAAATAAATAGTTGTACATATGAGGTCAATATTTATATAAACTATTAATCGGTTGAATTTACAGAAATGATACTATATCATGATATACAGCATTATCAGGATATAAGATGACTTGTATTGTGATTTGAGATTTTTGTCATATCGTCGAGCTCTAATTTAAAGTGACGCATTAAAAATTAAATATTTACCCTACACATAAAGCAGCAGCTCTTAAATCTCAGCTCTTGACAATCACTTAAACATCCTTTAACATGTAAATGAGCAGCGTTTACGCTTACTCAACACTTGCTGATTAAATCATCTTAATGTTTGAGTCTTTTCCTCACATTTTTCCCTGGCTGAAATCTGAAATATCACATTTTAATTCTCTTTAACTAGAAATGATTTATAGTTTAGTTAAATTTATAGCTTCTTGTGTGTCAGGAAACAATAAAACCGATTGGATAAAACACAAAAGTTTGACGTTAGGTATACATTTTGTCAAATCAAATCAAATCACTTTTATTTTTCACATCTTCAGCAGCACGTGTACTATGATAAGTCAAAAGCTTAGGTGCTGGCTCTAGACAGTGCAAAATACAGACAGTGCAAATACAAAGACAACTTTACAGTACATAGTTTTGCCCACACTCTATTTGTTATGTTTCTGTATTGTGTTTGTTTTTAGCAATGCAGTTTGCTTGTTTTTGTTTGAGGATGCACACTGTGCTGCCTTGTTCATTTTCATTTAGACCTTGTGATTTCAGGCGAAACAACCGATTTGTTTTTGTGGGAGTGCAACAAAGCTGAACTGCATATACATATCTTTCTTGTTGTTATGAGCCTCATAAATTTCTGGTCTTGGAGGATGACTGGGGCTGTATTGATGCATTCTGGATGTCATCTAATGGTTACCCTCCCTCAGGCTTTCTCTAGCCGCTCATCAGAAAAAAAAAAAAAACCTTCTCAATTATTCATGCGAGCCTCTTGGATTAAAAGCGCACCGCCATACCAGCACTTACCCGCAGCTCCGGCTCCTTTACTCTGATGTTAATGGAGCGGCGTCTGCTGATGGCCATGTTTGCCAGGGAAATGTTAAAGGTCTGGATGCAGTAATGTGAATAATAGGAGGGAGTGATTGATTTGACCTTCGCTGGCCTCTCGGATTGATATCACAACAGTCCTACTGGCTGCTCATTTATTAGAGCAATGTGCTTTTTACATATTAATGTGCATTATTAAAGGTAGAAATGAAAAATGAATTGACTGTTTACTTCTGACAAAATATCACTGTAAAAGCACCATAAATGACTCCAGTGCTCGCTCTTTCTGTTTATTTTGAACAGGCAGAAGTGTTTAGTCGCAATCAGCAACAGAACTGAAGAGCTTCTTATGGTGCAAAAGTACAAAATAAACGACTTTAAAGGGGTGGTCCACTAGATATCATATTTAAAATTTTAGTTGATGTGTAATGTAGCTGTATGAACATAAACAACATCTCTGAATGTAAGACGCTCAAAGTTCAGTGCAAAGGGAGACATTGGCTTTTACACAGTTACGCCCCATTCACACGGGGTGTCAGCGCTTCCCATTGACTTTGAATGGGTGACGTCAGGCGTTGCCAAACTGCATTGTGGATCTGTCGGCGCCGCTT
The DNA here is from genome assembly GCA_903798035.1 of Danio albolineatus. Classification (NCBI taxonomy): domain Eukaryota; kingdom Metazoa; phylum Chordata; class Actinopteri; order Cypriniformes; family Danionidae; genus Danio; species Danio albolineatus. The sequence continues at coordinate 3,226,763 of CAIGQQ010005185.1, forward strand.
TGGCCATGTTGCTCGCTGCAGAATTAGAGAAATTCTCAACTTTTCAAGCGCCAGCGGAAGCGTCAGCCAATCAGATCGCTTTATAGCGGTAAACAGAGGAGACATTTTAAAATGGAGGATAAACTCTTTATTTCGGTCGGAAATCACCCGGTCCTTTATGACCAATCGCTATATAAATACCGGGATTGCTGAGCTCCGGTCCAATTTCATTGGCTGACGCTACTATGATGATCGCGTTAGCGCCAAACTTCAGACACGCCCTCTGTCAAGCATTGACGCTGAAGCCCTGTGTGAATGGGGCGTTAGCTTAGCAAAGCCTACTACGAATGAATTTTGGGGACTACAAAAAAAATACATCCGGGTTAATTAGGTCATAAAAGCTTCAGGTTACGCATATTCACCCTGCGCATACACCGTGCGCAGCGTGCGGGGCATGGCCAGAGGCACTGTAATGTTATAACAGAGAAAGCTAAAATGCCGTTCTTCGCAGCTTCTTGTGTTTCCGTATTTGGGCTTCCAAAGGACACGAGACAGAAGCGCTTACAATTTAATCTTAATTATGTTCCAGAGAATTATAAAAATATATAGCTAGCATTTGACAAAGGAGAACGTCCAGAATCTCTCCCAGTTCTGTGTTGGATTCGGATAAAACTCCTCCAACAGACGAAGTTGTGGATTGTGAGCCACAATCTGTAAGTACTTTTATTTGTTAAAATTGATCAACTACAGGCACAGTTTCTTGTGTTAAAAGTATGTTGTAGCGAGGACGTAAACAACAAGAAATGCTGTTTGGCACCACTAACAATTTAGCTACAAACTCATATTTATCAATCAAACCGCTGTAAACAGCCACAATCTTCAGCAGGGCTGCAGTGTCTCTCTGTGTGGACGCTTTCAGTGCGTTCTACATCTCAAATAACAAACTCGCAAAAGATATGTGAACGTTTCATATTACTTACAAATGCTTATTCTGAAGATATGTGATAGGCACTTGTCAGATTTTATTTTAGAGAGCAGGTATGAGGTGGTGCAATGGGTAGCAAACTGGACTTCTCATCACTATTGGGAAATATACTGCATATTGAGTTAAAAGTTTAACGATGAAAAAACCCCGCAAAACTTTTAAATATACTCTTTTTCACATTCGTGGATTAAAATGTACTCCGGTGTATTTAACACTGGATTTTTTGCTGTGAAGGGTTCTTTTCTGCTGGAGATACAGTAGATAAATAAAGTAGTTGCAAAAAAATAAATAAACTTATAAATATTTTACACTGCAAATTTTAGATAGTAGATTTAACTACCTTAGAGTTAAAATGAACTCTCCCTCAGAGTTTACATGGGAACCACTATAAAAGTGTTAAAACCTTGAAAGAGTTAACATTAGCAACACTCAGATACACTCAGATTATCAACACTCAGTATTAATTAGCAAACTCTTATAGTGTAAAATATTAACACCACAAATGATCATATGAACACCACTCAGTGTTATGTGTTAACACTCTTAGGTCAAATTTACAACACCTCATGAAATTAAAAATATATCTCGTTTAATATCGGCAACACTTCATAACTATTCCGTTAATGTTTAAGGAAAACAATTCAAAACAGTCACAAACCGTATTTTCTCGTATTTTAGCAGGAGCAGTTTTAAGACGGCTTTATTTTCTTTAGTTGTAATGTAGCATAGCTAGTACAGAACAAAATAAAGATGAAAAAATTATGCTTTTTTTGTGAGATATTTTAAAACTGAAGTGTACATATAACGATTTGGATGTCAAATGTCTATACAAATATTTTAAGTACTTTTACTCACTAGTTGCTACTTCTCATTGCTCTTCATGGCAGAAGAAAGTGGCGTCTAGAAAAATCCTCCAGTGATATTGCTGCATAAATTCCTGGATATAGTAGTCAGAATCAGAATCAGTTTTATTGCCAAGTGTGCTTCGCATACAAGGAATTTGCTTTGGCTACAGAAGCTTCCAGTGTACATAATGTGACAAGTGACAACACAAAATAAATACAAAAAAAGACGATAGACATTAAACAGAGATGCAGTTAGTCAAAAAAGATCTGGATGTTGAAATGTATGTACAGATTTGTTATGAATATACGGGTTATAAGGTGCTGTGTACAAGTGCGTATGAGAAAGTTTTGCACGTTTATTGCACAATAGGAAAAATATTAACTGTTCATGAGGTAGATGGCCTGAGGAAAGAAACTTTTCCTGTGTCTGGCAGTTTTTGTGCTCGGTGCTCTGTAGTTCAAACAGGTAGTGTGCTCGGTGCAAGGCGTCCAGGGTAATTTTGCGAGCCCTTTTACTCACTGTGGAAGAGTACAGTTCTTGAAGTGTAGGAAGGGTAGTGCCGGTGATTCGTTCAGCAGTCCGGACTATTTGCTGTAGTCTACGGAGGTCGGTTTTGGCTGCTGAGCCGAACCAGACGGTGATTGAAGTGCAGAGGATGGACTGGATGACAGCTGAGTAGAACTGCACGAGCAGCTCCTGTGGCAGGTTGAACTTCCTCAGCTGACGAAGGTCAACATTGTATTAACGTTAGATACATGTAACTCTGTATAACGAGGAGGCGAATCAGCATCTAACACTGAGAGGGTTATTTTATGTTTATTTAACGCTAGAATTTCAACACTTTACTCTGAATCACTCAATTTAACACTGATGAATTTGCTGTGTAGGAACACTGTGAAAGGAAATCTTTGCAATTTTAAAACCCCCTGCTTTTCTAAACAATAGTAAATCTTGAAACCGGTTATCGTCCCGTGCCTAGTCCAGATTGTGTTTTTCAGATCTGGCGGTTCATGTTGCAACGTACCATGGGTTTGTTTTTGCGCATCATGAGTACCTCCATCCACTCGATACATTCAGATCTTTCCTGTCTCACTCCCACCCTCGAGTAGGTGCTCTTTACATCAAAGTTAAATGTGTAAAAGCGCAGCTCCGCAAACACACACTCACACGCACCAGTCCAGAGGGAAAGGCATGTGAATTCTTTATGAGGCTGACCTGATTCCCGGCTGCTCCCGCTCCTCCAGTATCTGGGGCTGGTTTCCCATAGTGGCGTCTTTGCTTTAGCATGAGCGTGCGCTGAGATTCCCGCTCTCATACTGAGGGTTTTGTTTGTTTGTGGTGGGCTATGCCCCATTCGCAGGCGTTTCGGAGATGGGAGCCAAGCAGTCGGTGGTTGGCAGCGTTCCCTTGAGTCATTCGCCCACGCTGAAGAACATCCAAGAGGCCTATACGGATGGCGAGGACCAGAGGGCACGCCAGCTAATCCGCCTGTCCTGCGAAAATAGCAGCGGAGGGGCACCAGATGGGGTGAGTCTAACTATTATTTTATTTAATTCACAGCAAAAGGGAGCTGGTGGATTGTGCAGTTTACCTGATGATTGACCTGTGTTTTTATTTTTTACGCTACTGTGGTGGTCTTGCACTAGATGGACTTTATGGGACATCATCATGTTTAATCAATGCTTGAACATAATGAGTGGGTGTATCGTTCCTGCTTAGGCATTGAAGTATGCTGGCAGCATTATAACATGTGCAGGGTTATATTCTGTTCTGTTTTTAAATATATTGTATTGCATTCAAGTAGGGTTAAACAATATATCATTTGATCATCAATATCACAATGTGTGCATCTGAAATAGTCACATCGCAGGATTAGATTATCTATTAAAGATTAAAAGATAGAGATACTATTTAATATAATTATTATTTTTTAAACATTTTTTTATTAACTATTAATCACAAAACACATAGAAGCAAACCAACAGACAATGCCCATTTTAACAATGCAAAGCTACAGAAAAGCAAAATAGATTTATAAACAGAGTACATACACGCAAAACAAAATTAAAATAAATGAATAATAGCATACAAATTATAATAATAAGTAAATAAACAAACAAAATGAGACAAAAAAAATAAATAATAAAACTAAATAAATAAAATAAATAAATAAGTAAATAAAATAAATAAAATAAACAAAATAAATAAAATAAATAAACATATAAAGATAAAATAATTGTAAAATAAAATACAAAAATTCAATTATGACATACCATAACTCAAAATGCAGCTTAAAGATACATCAATAAAGTCCAAGTAAGGCATCCAGACTTGATGAAAGCCTCAGTGGACATATGAAAGGAATTCTAAAGGAATCATTTCCCTAATAATATTGTGCCACCCTTTCAAGGATGGGGGTTTGTCACTGACCCAGTTTATTAATATATTTTTCCTTGCCGCAAAGGCTGAAATGTCAAATAAGCGATTAGTAAATCTGTCAGGCAATTGTCCAACCGGGAGACCTAAAATTAAAGACGAGGGATCCAACTGTAACTGAAGTCCAAACATACGGCTCATACAAGTAACAACTTTTGGCCAATAAGCTTTAATAACGGGACAGTTCCATAACAAATGGGTGTAGTCTCCCACTTTCACCTTACATTTATATTTGATATTATTTTTAACAATTACTTGTACAATGATGACTAGGCCTGTCACGATATCTATTTTTTGTTGTACGATATATTGCACCACAATATATCGCGATAAACAATATTATTGTCGTTTTAAGACCACTTTAAACCGCTCATTATATAATGCCAGAATGACAATATAATATCATCATATTAAATACAATTCAATTCACCTTTATTTGTATAGCGCTTTTACAATGTAGATTGTGTCAAAGCAGCTTCACATAGAAGGTTATAGTAAATTGAAAATGTCAGTCCAGTTATTAGTGTTGGAGTTCAGTTCAGTGTTGTTTAACACTCACTACTTAGAGTCCAAACACTGAAGAGTATTCCATCGGTGCGCAGCTCTAGCTGCAGTCTAGTCGCCGGAGGCTGGAGATCTCGAGGCTCGTCTGTCCTTGGAGGGTCACAGGAATCCGTCTCTTGCTTGCTACTCCGCCAAGCAGCTGCTCAGGATACAGCCTGGTCCAGGATTATGGAGCCTTGGAATCGTCTCGTCGCGGGTCTGGATCGCATCCGTGGCGCTGCATAGTCTCTGGGGGCCCCGGGATGGTAATCCCCAGGTGGAAATAGAGAATAAAGAGAATAATTAGCATAGCTGCTGTTCATAGTGTGTATAAACGAGATGCGTGGAACACATTCATCCATCATACCGCTAAGTGATGTATTGAGTGTATGCTTTACTAAAAAGATAGGTCTTTAATCTAGTTTTGAACTGTGAGTGTGAGTCTGAGCCTCGGACATTATCAGGAAGGCTATTCCAGAGTTTAGGAGCCATAAATGAGAAGGCTCGACCCCCTTTACTTGACTTTGCTATTCTGGGTACTACCAGAAGCCCTGAGTTTTGAGATCTTAAAGAGCGGGTTGGATTGTAGCGAGACAGAAGGTTGGTTAGATAAACAGGAGATAGATTATTTAATGCTTTATATGTAAGTAGTAATATTTTAAACTCAATACGAAACTTAACAGGCAGCCAATGTAAGGAGGATAAAATTGGGGTGATATGATCATATTTTCTAGACCTGGTAAGAACTCTGGCGGCTGCATTTTGTACTAGCTGAAGTTTGTTAATAGAGGAGGCTGGGCAACCAGCGAGCAGAGCATTACAGTAATCCAACCTAGAAGTCATAAAAGCGTGAACTAGCGTTATGCATATGCAAGTACACTCTTCCAAAGAACGCATTATATTTTATTTTAAAGACTATTTAATTTAATTATAGTCATTTTAACAATTTAATATGCAGGCATTGGAATCAGAATGTGAAAACGTGTATCCCAAACAAATAAATAATAATAAACATTAACGAAAAAAAGCAAGGTAAAAAATAACAGATGCTGCGATATCTGCTACCAGATCTATTTTCAGCTGTCAGGCACCCACATCAAAATATACTTCAGTTAATTATGGTAAATACTACAGTGTTTTTTTTTTTTAACCATACTGACACGGACACCTCCAATAGAGATAGAGGGGTTGTGCATTATGTATGGGCGATATATATTGCATCACCAAAAATCATTGAGGTCATGTCCATGTATTGTGCTATAAGTCGATATATTGATTACTGTGACAGACCTAATGATGACCATGATATTTTATGTTTAATTGTTTAACTTCTGTATTTAAATACTGTTGCACTCTCCAGAAAACCATAAAGCACTGTTTATTTAACTTTTGTTTTTGCTGTCGCATTAATATATGCTTGTAATTTATTATGCTTTATACCAATGCACATGCATAGAAAAAGACTTTCTATGCATGTGCATTGGTATAAAGCTGTTCTGTTTTTATATAATTTATTTGCTTATTTATTCACTTATTATTTACTGACTTATTTACTTGCGTGTTTATTTCGTATGTACTTACTTTTTAATTTAATTAATTAATTAATTTGTTTATTAATTTTACTTATTAATTAATTTATTACTTACTAATTTAGTACATATTTATTTACTTTTTACTTTTTTCATTTACTTATTTACCTAATTTTACTTTATTTATTATTTATTTACTTATTTTCTTGTTTATTTATTGTTTAATCCTGTCCAGATATGCTTGAACATAATGCAGAATGGCTGAATTATGCAGACTCGGGCATTGAAGTATGCTAGCAAGATTGTAACAGGTTTCCATTGTGTTCTGTTTTATTTATTTATTTTTAAAGAATTATTTCTGATCTTTTTGCGTTTATTAGATTTATAGGACAGTAATGAGACAGACAGAAAGCGAAGTGTGAGAGAAAAGGATGGTGTAGGGTTGGGAAATGTCCTCGAGCTAGGATTCGAACTCAGGATGCCCTGATGTGCTACTGCACCATGTGTCGGCACGCTAACCACTAGACTATTGTGTCGACTTCTGTTCTGTTTTTCATATATATATTTTATTGTATTCATTTATGTATTCATTTATATATTTGTTTGTTTGTTCATTTATTTGTTTATTTACTTATTTAATCAATTAATTTACTTATTTAGTTACTTATTTACTTGTTTATTATTTACTTGTTTATTTACTTGTCCAGATATGCTTTAACATAATGCCGAGTGGGCGTCACGGTGGTGCAGTAGGTAGTGCTGTCGCCTCACAGCAAGAAGGTCACTGGTTCGAGCCTCCGCTGTGTCAGTTGCCATTTCTGTGTGGAGTTTGCATGTTCTCCCCGTGTTCGTGTGGGTTTCACCTGGGTGCTCCGGTTTCCCCCACAAGTCCAAAGACATGCGGTACAGGTGAATTGGGGAGGCTAAATTGTCCGTATGTGTGTGAATGAGAATGTGTGGATGTTTCCCAGTGATGGGTTGCGGCTGGAAGGGCATCCGCTGGGTAAAACAAATGCTGGATAATTTGGCGGTTCATTCTGCTGTGGCGACCCTGGATTAATAAAGGAACTAAGGCCAAAAGAAAATGAATGAATGAATAATGCCGAGTGGCTGAATCATGCCGACTTGGGCATTGAAATATGCTGGCAGGATTGAAATATTACGCAGGGTATATATATGCTGTTCTGTTTTTATATATGTTATTATTTATTTACGTACTCACTTATTTATTTATTCATTCATTCATTTATTCATTTTCTTTTCAGATTAATCCTTTCATTAATCCCTTATTTATTTGTTGATTTATTTTTTGTTTATTTAATTAAGTAATTAACTTATTTAGTTACTTATTTACTGATTTACTTGTTGATTTATTGTTTAATCATGTGCAGATGTGCTTAAACATAATGCGGAGTGGCTAAATCATGCTAACTACGCTGATCTGTTTTTATTTATGTAATTATTTATTTACTTATTTATTTATTTACTTACTTGAACACCTGAACCCCTGTAAACAAAACCAGGACCGCTCCCCGCCCCCCCACTTTCCACCACACTACTGTACATGCCCACTGTACATACACATTTGTCATTGTTTATCTATCTGCACACTTATTATTAATATCAACCTGTACGTATAATCATTTATTGTAAATCTGGGCTCATAACTAAGGCAACCTGTATATAATGTTCATAGTACATCCATCTGTAAATATCACCATAGTTTTCTATAACTGCACTTTATAATTTATACCTGTAATTTATACCTGCACTTGCTGCTATTGCACTTCTGGTTAGACCTAAACTGCATTTTGTTGCTTTGTACTTGTACATGTGTAATGACAATAAAGTTGAATCTAATCTAATCTAATGACAACCCCAAAACATTATGCAATTCTGAGTATGCCTCACACAGGTGAGTGGGTTTGACAAACCACCTGTAGAAAACACACTCTTTCATCTCTCTGACACTTTAACCCACATTTGCACCAGTTTTACACATTTGCTTCAGACACTTTCTTACAATCACTCCATATCTCAAAACAACAATTGTGAATTTATGTAGTGTGCTTCACACAGGTGAGTGGGCTCGACAAACAACCTGTAGAAACACTCGTCTCTCTATATAAAAATAAATATAAATAATAAAAACACTCCTCCTCCTTACTCTAGTACTCAATTCTCTGAGCACAAACAGTTCCCTTTGTATAATTAGCACTTGTGTGTATTGCCTCTTATTGTTAAATCACTGAATGCCTCCTCAATTGTAAGTCTCTTTGGACAGAAGCATCTGCTAAATGATGAAGTGTAATGTACTGAGCAGCTTCATTTCTGTTCTGTGGCAGTGATGAAAACGTGCACTGAAAACATGCTGCATGTAAAACCCCTTCATGCTTTTCACACAATACAGCACTGAAGAGGAAAGCCTATTAACACTAAGTATCACAGCTTTATTCACACTTGCTGCTTACGGTTTTCACTATGTGTGAGAAATACAGTGCGCACATTAATAACCGGCTTTCGAAACAGGTTTTCAAAATTGGTCTCAGGCCTCCTCCTCAAAAGTCTTCATGTCCTGTGCTTATTTCAGTATTTCTGTTCAAACATGTTTCAGCCTGTAAAATCTGCTCTGCTTGCCTGAACGAGCAGTCAAACTAGATCTGTGGATGTTAAAGGTAGCGTGACATAACAACAATTGTTTTTAGATGTTTGTTTCGGTCTGTTAGTTTTAAAGATGTCAATAAGTGTGCTAGTGTGCTCCAAAACAGTGACAACATTCTTGTTTAGAAGATATAAAACTGATATAAACATGTAAAGCTTGCAGGTTGTCACTTCCGCTTAAATGGGTCAATGATTTTTTTTTTTTTTTTGTCACATCATACTATATTTTCTCATCAAATCTTGACCAATCAAATGCTCGCTAGCGTCTGACTTTTGTTTTATCACAGCTTTGCCAATGAGAGTGGTTGAGCTCAAGCACATCAAATGAATAGTGTCTTATAGGAGGGGGGTCTCTTCTAAAGATGATGCACAAGAAAGCTCGCAAACAATTTGCCGCAGACATTCAAACTAAGGACCAGGATTACTGGTACCATGTCCTGTGGTCTGATGAGACCAAGATAAACCTATTTGGTTCTGATAGTGTCAAGCTTGTGTGGTGGCAACCAGGTGAGGAGTACAAACACAAGTGTGTCTTGTCTATCATTAAACATGGTGGTGGGAGTGTCATCATGTGGGACTGCATGAGTGCTGCTGGCATTGGGAAGCTACAATTCAATGAGGAAAACATGAATTCTGACAAGTACTGTGACATACTAAAGCAGAGCATGATCCCCTTCTTCCAGAAACTGGGCAACAGAGCGGTGTTCCAGCATGATAATGACCTCAAACACACCTCACTGGCTTGCTAAAGAGACTCAGGGTAAAGGTGATGGACTGGCCAACCATGTCTCCAGACCTAAACCCCTTAAAACACCTCTGGGGCATCCTGAAAAGGAAGGTGGAGGAGCACAAGGTGTCAAATGTCCACCACCTTGGTGATGTTGTGATGGAGGAGTGGAAGAGGATTCCAGTGGCAACCTGTGAAGCTCTGGTCAACTCCATGTCCAACAGAATTAAAGCCGTGCTGGAAAATGATGGTGGCCACACAAAATATTA
>CAIGQQ010005185.1:3267573-3286097 GCA_903798035.1 Danio albolineatus
TTTTTTTTTTTGAGATTTGAACAGATTTGTGTGTGTTGAGTATCAGTTAAGACAGTATTAGCACCTGTCAGCTTTAATTGTGGGGAAAACTGGATAATGTTGAGCTTTTGTCAGATAATTTAATCTTCGGGGTTTAATATAATTTTTGGGGCGGATCAAAATCAGTGACATAGCGCAAATCTGCTAGTAGAGTGATGACGCGTCAGTTTCTCATTATTATTCATAGCGGAGTTTTCTTATCCTATGACAGGGGTCACCAAACTTGTTGCCGGAGGTCTGGTGTCCTGCAGATTTTCGCTCCAACCCTAATCAAACACACCTGAACAAGCTAATCAAGCTCTCACTAGGTATACTTGAAACATCCAGGCAGTTGTTTTGAGACAAGTTGGAGCTAAACCCTGCAGGACATCGGACCTCCAGGACCGAGATTGGTGATCCCTGTCCTATGAGAAGACCCTGCTTCTTAATTATTCATGAGGGCATGTGCTTTCCGAAGGCAAGGCAGACCTGCCAAGCTGTGAGACCCAATGACTGGGTGAAATCGTGTCCGCGCACATCACGGGTTCGTATGTGTTTGTTTTCATGATACGCAGGAATTTGTTGCATGTTTTTCCATGCGATGCTGTCAGGGCCGTTTGCAGCAAGCGTTTTTGTCGAGAGAGCTGTACGAGAATTGGAGAATGGTGGACTTTGTCTTTTATCAATTGAGTTCGTTACCATCCAGACACATCGCTCTGCTCGCACATGTTTAAAATCCTCCAGATTACCGGCAGGACTAATGGTTGGAATAGACAGAGCAAGAGACCTGCTACACTGCTGTCCACTGTGTCTGCATTCAGACCCAGGGATTGAGGAGGAAAGAAGTCCTTCTCATTTGTACTGTTTGTATAAACATAAGTATCTTTATAATGATATATCAATAATTGTGCTTATGTGTTTATGAAATTACGAATAACAAATGTAGCAGGACATTAAATTACTGTTTATTTCTTTGCATTTTAACTTTGTTAACTATAAAATCATGACTCTCCTCACGGTTTGTCTCATATCTTGTGAGCCAATTAGCAACAGTTGTTCGCTCCACTCTTTTTCCCCAGCTCTGCCGGCCATGCCCACTCCTCCCTCTGCCCACAGAGCTAATCTTAGAGCATTTTTTGGAAAAATTCTGAAGTAGACTTGAACCGAAAGAGGGGGGTTTCATGGCCCTTCAACACTAACTAAATTCCCTACATAATGTTACTTTTTCACATGCAGATAAATAGCATGTAACCTCGTAATACCTTGCACATCGTAATACTCTCTACTCTTAAGTACTTTTAGAAGGGCTACTTTTTTACTCACCATTCGAGTCATATTTACAATAGATGATTTTTACTTAAGTATGTTTTACTTGAGTACTCTTTCCACCACTGAATAACACTACTGGCAGTCTATTGCCCGGCTTTTGTACAGTAATTTACAACACCCCCCTAGACAATAGATCACTTCAGTCTATTAAAAAAGACAATAATTTTGCAACTTTTCATCAATAAAGGTCTCATAATGCAATTCAAAACCATAAATAAATGGGGCGGGGGGAGACATTAATCACAGAATACATAAAACTGCTAATTAATGGGTGTTTTTTTACAGTGCATTGACAATATAATATAAACAATTGTTCCAATGTGAGCAGTTCTCAGGTGAAAGTGTCGTTGTGTTTCTCTTTGCTCTCTGTGCACTAGTTTTGATGATTGTCTTCTGGGGTTTTTTGGCAACAGGCATTCGAGACTAAGAAGAACACCAAGAACCACAGGAACCGCAGTACGGTGATCTACAGTTTTGCGGGGAACCAGCAGCGCAACCGGTGCAGCACTTTTCGTGTGCGCCGCAGTCAAACCATCTACTGGAAAGAAGGATTGCTGGTCACGTTCGATGGTGGATATCTCAGGTCAGCAGTTTATCTGTTTCATTGATAAAAGTGCATTTGTGATCAACAGCTCTCGCACTTTATCTGCTTAAATAAAAAAACAAATGTAGCAGGACATTAAATTACTGTTTATTTCTTTGCATTTTAACTTTGTAAACTATAAAACAGGCGTGCCCAAACTCTTATGAAGAGCCAAAAACTAAATTTGATTGAGGGTGGTGGGCCAGAGGTATATACCAAACTGTTAAGTTGTCAATGCAGTTTCCTAATTTATTATTATAATTCATTATATAATTTATTATATAATTTAATTAATAGGGCGACACGGTGGCGCAGTAAATAGTGCTGTCGCCTCACAGCAAGAAGGTCGCTGGTTCGAGCCTCGGCTGGCTCAGTTGGCATTTCTGTGTGGAGTTTGCATGTTCTCCCCGTGGTTGCGTGGGTTTCCTCCGGTTGCTCTGGTTTCCCCCACAGTCCAAAGACATGCAGTATAGGTGAATTGGGTAAGCTAAGTTGTCCGTAGTGTATGCGTGTGAATGAGAATGTATGGATGTTTCCCAGTGATGGGTTGCGGCTGGAAGGGCATCCGCTGCGTAAAACAAATGCTGGATAAGTTGGTGGTTCATTCCGCTGTGGCGACCCCGGATTAATAAAGGGACTAAGCCGAAAAGAAAATGAATGAATGAATAAATAGGTTTAAATTTTACTTTATTTGAATAATTCTAAAGGGTGTCATGGTGATGCAGTGAGTAGCACGAACGTCTCACAGCAAGAAGGTCGCTGGTTTGAGCCTCAGCTGGGTCAGTTGGCATTTCTGTGTGGAGTTTTCATGCTCTCCCCGTGTTGGTGTGGGTTTCCTCCGGGTGCTCCGGTTTCCCCCACAAGTCCAAAGATGTGGTATATAGATTTTTCTCAGTGCTGGGTTGCAGCTGGAAGGGCATCCGCTGCTTAAAACAAATGCTGGATAAGTTGGCGGTTCATTCCGCTGTGGCGACCCCAGATTAATAAAGGGACTAAGCCGAAAAGAAAATGAATGAATGAATGAATGACTGAATGGATGAATGAATAATTCTAAATACATTCATAAATAGAACTTAAAGAATATATAGAACAAATATATAATAAATAGAACTAAAATAAAATCTATCAACGTGTATTTTCTATCAACAGCTCTCTCACTTTATTTGGTTAAAAAAAAAATGAAATGATTCTTTTGGGGGGTTCTTTGGAGGGGAGGTTGAAATCAAGCTTCAAATGATATATGATTTATATATAAAAAGCTTAATTGAAAATGTGATATGTTGCTGTGGAAACTGCAGTAAAATAAAATGGTTTTAAGCTTTTAAAATCTAATCTACACTTTTAAATCTAAACTTAACATTTTTCTTAATTTGTGCTGAATAGAATTTCTAGTAAAATCTATAAAAATAAAATGTCATAAAGAAAATTTACAAACAGTTAAACTAAAAATAAAAATGTCAATTTATTTGATCTTCATTTCTATAGCGCTTCACATAGAGGATTATGGTGAACTAAAATAGTCAAGAGTTGAAGTTCAGTTTAGTTCAGTTCAGTGTGGTTTAATTCTCAATGCTGAGAGTCCAAACACTGAAGAGCAAATCCATCGATCCATTTAAATCCATTTGCAGGAAATATTTCAGAGTTCTTATGACGTACAATGACTGATTTATTTATTTATTTATTTATTTTTGCTTCTATTCCTTTTCTAATAAGCAGGTTTAAATGTGACTTTATTTGAGATGAATCAAATTATAAATAGAAGTCAATAGATTCCATAAAAGCTTATTTGCTATCAAGAGCTTTTCTCTTTATTATTTTCTTTTCTTTATTTGGTTAAATAAAAAAAAATAAAAAAATAATTGCTTTTTGTTCGGGGCTGAATTGAAATAAAGCTTAAGATAAAATATTATCATTAGATAAAAAGTTTACATGCAAATTATATATGTTGGATTAGACGCTACTGGAGCTAATTAGAGTATTTCTAGAAAAATCTATCAAAAAAAAGGCATAAAGCGAATTTACACACAGTTAAACTGAAAATGAAAACTGAGTAAGTGTTGTTGTTTTTTATCTTCTCAGCGTGGAGTCGTCTGACCTGAACTGGAAGAAGAAGAAGAGCGGAGGCATCAAGATCATCTGCCAATCGGAGACCAGGGATTTCTCCGCCATGGCTTTCATCACAGATCATGTTAACGCTCTTATAGAGCAGTGGTTTCCTGGTGGGTTTCATTCAGCCAGTCCACACGTGTCTGAAATCTCATGCACACCTTCAGTCTGAACGCTTTTTATGTTCGAAATGCATCACAGTTAAAGATGCCATTAAAGTTAACAACCGCCTGGATGTACTTTATACTGCTTACTAGACGGCTACTTGCCTTAACCTAAAAATTAGACACAAAACATTGTTCTGAGCCATAATAGCATATTAATTTATTTAATTAAGCTGACAGAAACAAAAACAGCCGATTGAGTATACACTAACCTGCACATCATTCAGACACAAGATGACGCCAAACAGTCTAAAATCCAAAGCTGACAGACATGAAAACAGCTGATGGAGTTTAACTAACCTAGGGTTGGGTCCATACATATTTTTGTATTCTATTTTTTTCACATGAAAATGGAGAAAGAAAGTTGACATGGCATTAATTAAAAGATGCAATATGATAGATAGGGTGCCACGGCGGCCTAGTGAGTAGCACATTGCCCTCACAGCAAGAAGGTCGCTGGTTCGAGCCCCGGCTGGGTCAGTTGGCATTTCTGTGTGGAGTTTGCATGTTCCCCCCGTGGTCGCGTGGGTTTCCTCCTGGTGCTCTGGTTTCCCTCACAAGTCCAAAGACGTGGTATAGGTGAATTGGGTAAGCTAGAATTGTCCGTAGTGTGTGTGTGTGTGTGTGTGTGTGTGTGTGTGTGTGTGTGTGTGTGTAAATGAGTGTGTATAGGTTTCCAAGTTAAGGGTTTTAGCTGGAAGGCCATCCACTGAGTAAAACATATGCTGGATAAGTTGGTGGTTCATTCCGCTGTGGCGATCCCAGATTAATAAAGGGACAAAGCCGAAAAGAAAATAAATGGATGAATGAATAAATGATTGATTTGATTAATTGATTGATTTGTTTGCTTGTTTGTTTGTTTGTTCGTTTATTTGTTCGTTTGTTTTATTAATTTATTTGCTTTTGTTTGTTTGTTGGTTTTTTGTTTGTTTGTTTGTTCGTTCGTTCATTTATTTATTTGTTTGTTCATTCATTTATTTGTTTGTTTATTTGTTTTTGTTTGTTTGTTTGTTTGTTTGTTTGTTTGTTGTTCGTTCGTTCGTCCGTTCGTTTATTTATTTGTTTGTTTATTTTTGTTTGTTTGTTTGTTTGTGTGTCCATTTGCTCGTTCATTCGTTCGTTCCTTCGTTCATTCGTTTATTTATTTATTTATTTATTTTGTCTATTTAGTTTTATTTAATATTTCTAATATTTTACTTATTTTTATCTATGTATTTGTTTTATTAGGAAACATCATTTTAGGCAAACAGCCATTGTAGCTAATTGGATTTAATTAATTTAACTATTTATTAAATGTAATAACTATTTAACTAAACCTTTTACTTAAGTTATTTGCATTAAACTCTGATAAGTGTCTCTTTTTCCTGTATTTATCCTCTATCCTCAGCGCTGACGGGCAGTGAAAGTGATGGGTCTCGTCTGATTGAACAGTTCGCTCCCTGTCCGTCCTGCAGCTCGGTGTCCAGACTGCCTGACCCGCTGCCTCAGACCAGCTTCAGCCAATCCAGCGTCCACTACTTCAACATGGAAGACTGCGTTCTGGCGGCGGTGGACAAAGAGCACATCACCTGCCCAAACCATCCCAAACAACCCGTCCCGCTGCAGGAGCTGGTGCCCGAACTCTTCATGACTGACTTCCCCTCACGGTAAATAACTCACATTTCCATATGCACTTTATTTTGGTTTCCTTATACAGTAGGACTTTAGTTAACTTCCCCATGATTCATTATGAAATAATAATGAAATATGTAATGAAATAGTTTTACTTACTCAGTAATTGCTGGCAGATCAATGATGTAAAATCAGACAGCAGTATTAATAACATGAGCATCTTTTAAAATATTATTTGCATAATTATGTTAATGCAGCACAGTATCGTTTTTGTGTCTAAATTGTGCTATAGTGGTTACTATACTTAATATGTTATACCCTAGGGCAGTGGTTCTCAAACTTTTTCCACCAAGTACCACCTCGGAAAAAAATAGTCTCTCCAAGTACCACCATGATGACCAGTATGGAAATACAGTAGCATAGTAGGCATAATTGAGCAGCTACAGCACTGCACAGTTCAAAAACGAGACAAATTAATTCCTATTATTAAGAAAATTTATTATTGTCAGCCACTTTAAGCAATATAAACAGTTTGAACATTAACTGTGCATGCAGACAGAAAAAAACGTAACCGTTTAAATTAAAATGTGCTTTTAAAAGTGATTTATGAATGGTGCTGTTTTTTAAAAGTAGAAAGAAAACTGATGTACATGTAAAGTATTAATGTATAGTAGCCTATTCATCAAAACCTGCAAATGTTGCTTGGACCTGATGAATAGGCTATATGCAGGGCCAGACGGAATCTGCGGACATTTTTTGCTATTTCTGCGGAGTATTTTGTTAAAAATCTGCGGATTTATGCGGAATAATTTTAGGAATATCATAACAAAAAAATGTATATATTAAATAAAAAGTAATACCTTTTTTACTTTTATTTAATGTTTACAATGCAAATCCAATTAGATGCACTTTATTTGGTAAACAAAGCAAGTCTCTTGTATAAAATCTCTTCTAAAAGACAGAAAATAGTACTTTACAAACTGTATTGTAAATAAATCATATGAATATTTTAATATTAATCAATATTTTTACTGAAATGAATTTGAAAACTGAATAAATATAATTGTAAACACATTTACACCAGTAAATAAACAAAATCAATGATGGACTAAAAATCTGCGGAATTCTGCGTGCGCAGATTCCGTGTGGGCCTAGATGTCATGTACGTATATATACATATTCTTTTATACATATTGAGATATATATGCATGTACAGATGACATGTTTGTATATCTTTGATATCTAAACGTTAACTTGTATTTTGATATGATTCAGAATTACATATTTAAATAAGAAATTAGATCTGCTTACTGCTCGTCATTTACAGTAGGCCTGTGTGTGTCAGAAAAGCCAGTGATTAAATGCATAAATTCCATAGTCTGTTGATATTCTTGATTCTGATTGGCTGGAGGGTGTGCACTATTTTCATTGAACCACACAGGTAGTTCCAGTCAGTTTTGATCACAGTTCGAAATAAGTGCCCTTCTCCCAAACGTTTATAGTTACCATAGCAACTAGCATCAACCGATGAGGACTGTTAATGGCAGACGGGAAATCTGCAAAATTCTAAAATTACTCATCAATTATGCCTCAAAATCAAGTTTTAAGAGTTTTCAAGCGAGATTATTGTTATTTTAAAGTCAAGTTGGCAGTTTATAAGGATATCGCGTGTATAAAAATGATGGAAGCTCCAGGCGGTCAGCAGCAGCTCCGCGAACCTCCGCAACCCTCCGCAAGTGCTGCGCACCTCATTCTCTTCCTCTGCCCCAAACAGATTATTTTTTTTAACATCTGATGACGCGATGCACTAAAGTAAACATTCTAAGCACTCCGGTGTAATGTACGCTTCAGGGAACAGCCAATGCTGGCTGATCATGGTGTTATCGTACGCGTCAAAGGGTTAAAAAGTGTGTTCATTTTATTCTTTTACTATTCAGCGATTCTTACACGTACCACTACAATAGGGGTGCTCAACCCTGTTCCTGGAGAGCCACCCTCCTGCAGATTTCAGTTGCAACCCTGATTAAACACACCTGAACCAATTAATTAGGACCTAAACAGCACTTGATAATTACAGGCAGGTGTGTTTGATATGGGTTGCAACTGAAATCTGCAGGAGGGTGGCTCTCCGGGAACAGGGTTGAGCACCCCTGCACTAGAAGAAAGCCCACAGTTTGAGAACCACTGCCCTAGGGTATATAGAGCACACATTCACTTAGAGATTAAAAAGTGTGTATATGAATAAATAATAATTACACTTAGCAACACAGGGTTCAACACTAAGGATTTTTTCTACTGGCCCGATTGGACCAGTGGTTCAGACTTTTAGTTGCCCTGCCAAATTTTTCACTGGCCCTACCAAAAAAAAAAAAAAAAAAAAAAAAAAAAAAAAAAAAAGTTAATAGCTATTTCTTTGCCACGTATTTTAAATAATGTGTCAAAAATAATTTCAAAAAATGTTAAGGAAAATGTGCAGGTGTTTTTAATTGCAAAACAAAACCTGGCTGACTTAAAAATGACAGCAAAACATCACAAAACAGACATTTTCTTTTAGCCTCATAATCTGATGTTGCCGTCATGTTGTCGTCTCTTCGCTGTGTTGGTTTTTACCAGGTTACGGAAAAAAATAACGTGCTCACGACATCCAATCAGATAAGAGGAACCCAAAAAAGCAAGATGGTATTTACGACTTCACAGAGAAGGTAGCATTCAAATACTTGAAAGCACAAACTATTTCTTGATTTTAAGACTATATATGAATGCAATTGACCAATAGTCGCAGGCAAATAAAAATTTAGTGAAAAGGCAGCACTGGCCTGATCGGGCCCGTAACGATTCTGTCTACTGTCCCGAGCATCTGTCACACTGTCTCAAGGCCATCGGGCAGTCCTTTTTGTTGAGCCCTGCAACAGTTAGCAAGATTCACACAATCAGTCTATTCATATACACTCGTAGCAGTGCGATATTGCTGTATATCGGCAGTAGTGGGAGGCGTGCGTTGGCATGAGGCCGCAGCTATGAGTGTGATGTTGTGTTTATAGAACAGTTCAACGGCATAATCGTGTGTATATAAAAAAGAACATAGAGTCTCAAAATCCATTTGTAAGAGGAATTGTATTCTTCCACCATTCATTCACATCCATTCACAACAATACATGGAGTGCAGAATTATTAGGCAAATGAGTATTTTGACCACATCATCCTCTTTGTGCATGTTGTCTTACTCCAAGCTGTATAGGCTGGAAAGCCTACAACCAATTCAGCATATTAGGTGATGTGCATCTCTGTAATGAGAAGGGGTGTGGTGTGATGACATCAACACCCTATATCAGGTGTGCAGAATTATTAGGCAACTTCCTTTCCTTTGGCAAAACGGGTCAAAAGAAGGACTTGACAGGTTCCGAAAAGTCAAAAATAGTGAGATATCTTGCAGAGGGATGCAGCACTCTTAAAACTGCCAAGCTTCTGAAGCGTGATCATCGAACAATCAAGCGTTTCATTCAAAATAATCAACAGGGTCGCAAGAAGCGTGTGGAAAAACCAAGGCGCAAAATAACTGCCCATGAACTGAGAAAAGTCAAGCGTGCAGCTGCCAAGATGCCACTTGCCACCAGTTTTGCCATATTTCAGAGCTGCAACATCACTGGAGTGCCCAAAAGCACAAGGTGTGCAATACTCAGAGACATGGTAGAATGGAGTACTGGTTTGGGCTGGTATCATCAAAGATGAGCTTGCGGGGCCTTTTCGGGTTCCTTTCGAACTCCCAGTCCTACTCCCAGTTTCTGGAAGACACCTTCTTCAAGCAGTGGTACAGGAAGAAGTCTGCATCCTTCAAGAAAAACATGATTTTCATGCAGGACAATGCTCCATCACACACGTCCGAGTACTCCACAGCGTGGCTGGCAAGAAAGGGTCTAAAAGAAGAAAAACTAATGACATGGCCTCCTTTTTCACCTGATCTGAACCCCATAGAGAACCTGTGGTCCATCATCAAATGTGAGATTTACAAGGAGGAAAACAGTACACCTCTCTGAACAGTGTCTGGGAGGCTGTGGTTGCTGCTACACGCAATGTTGACGGTGAACAGATCAAAACACTGACAGAGTCCATGGATGGCAGGCTTTTGAGTGTCCTTGCAAAGAAAGGTGGCTATATTGGTCACTGATTTGTTTTTGTTTTGTTTTTGAATGTCAGAAATGTATATTTGTGAATGTTGAGATGTTATATTGGTTTCACTGGTAAAAAAAAAATCATTGAAATGGGTATATATTTGTTTTTTGTTAAGTTGCCTAATAATTCTCCACAGTAATAGTCACCTGCACACACAGATATCCTCCTAAAATAGCTAAAACTAAAAACAAACTAAAAACTACTTCCAAAAATATTCAGCTTTGACATTAATGAGTTTTTTGGGTTCATTGAGAACATGGTTGTTGTTCAATAATAACATTAATCCTCAAAAATACAACTTGCCTAATAATTCTGCACTCCCTGTATATGATATGGACACCGTCTGCGATGTTAGGCGTTTGTTCTTGTTGCACAGCGGAATGAACCGCCAACTTATGCAGCGTATGTTTTAAGCAGCGGATTCCCTTCCAGGCACCACCCATCACTGGGAAATATTGAGATTAAATGCTCAAAGTCATTTCTTCTTATTATGAATGTTGATATTTTGGTGTAAATCGTGACACCTTTGAATTTTTTAACGATTCTTTGGCAGCTTTTATTTGGAACAGAAACATTCTTGTAACGACATTGTGTAAATGCCTTTACTGTGATCAATTGAACCCATCCTGGCTGGAAAAAAGTGTAACAGAAGTATACATCATGTGTCATTTGTCGTCAATATAAACCTGGCACACCTGGTCCTAATAACCAGTGTTTACATAGCTTTAATGGCGCCCAATCAAAGTATGTTAAGCTTGAGTTATAGCGCAAACATAAACAAGGCTGTCGGTGAGCCGCCGCGCTCTTGTGTTGGCGTAAGAAGTGTGTTTTCTGTGCGGTTGTGGTGCAGCGCATCACAGAAACTGGATTATTATTAATTCTGAAGTTCGAATGGAAGCAGAAGGGGAGGGTTTGAACTGTGAGCCACGTCAAACAAATCACTTTGAGGAGCTTTATGTGCGGCGACGGGTGAATTAAAGTCCCAGCGGGGCATCACGCTTCGTATTGGGAGTTGAAAAATCACTAAAATAATGAATTGATCAATCTCAGGGTTACTGCATTTGAGCATTTGGCAGAAGCTTTCATCGGGAATGATTTACAGTGCATTCAGGGTTTAGTTTTGTAGGATTTTTGGGAAGTACAGCTGCAGGCTACTATACTGAACAAAAATGATTCATTGATTTTACAGCCCCAAATCAGAAAAAGGTTGGGACAGTATGGAAAACGCAAATAAAAAAAGAAAGTAGTAGTTTTTATATTTACTTTGATTTGTGTTTTATTGCAAACAATGATTTCAACAAACACTATTTAATGTGTTCCTCTGGATTTTTTTTTTTCTATTTTAAATAAACACATTCCAATTTCGTTTTTTGCAACGCATTTTTAAAAAAGTTGGGACAGTAAAGCATTTACCACTTTGTAATGTTGCCATTCCTTTTCACAACACTTAAAAGATGTTTAGGGACTGAAGACACTGAGTGATGAAGTGTTTTAGGTGTAATTTTGTCCCTTTTTTCCTGCAAACAAGTCTTCAGGTGGGCAACAGTACAGTGCCTTCGTTGTGGAATTTGCTCCTTAAAATGCACCTTACATTCTCTATTGGAGACAGGTCGGGATAGCAGGCAGGCCAGTCAAGTCATGTATCCTCTTCCTCTGCAGCCAGTACTTTGTAATGTGTGCAGAATGTGGTTTTGCTTTGTCTTGTTGAAATATGCATGGGCGTCCCTGGAAAGTTGTACTTTTCAGCATTAATGGTGCCATCATTGAAGTGCACGTTACCTTTGCCAAGGGCACTGACACAACTCCATACCATGATAGACCCTGGCTTTTGGACTTGCTGCTGGATGTTCCCTTTTCTTCTTTGGTCTAGAGCACAGAGCATCCATTTCTCCTACAAAATACCTGACATACTGATTTATCTGATCAAAGTACATGTTTCCACTGTGTGATGGTCCAGCCCAGATGCATCTAAGTCGATGGCGCGTCTGGACACTGTTAACATAGGGCTTCTTTTGGCACAGTACAGTTTACTTTGGCATTTGTGGATGTAACTACATATTGTGGTACTTAACAAAGGTTGCCAAAGTAGTCCAGAGCCCATGTGGTGATATCGCTTATAGATGAATGATGATTCTTGATGCAGTGCCGCCTGAGGAATCAGAGATCATGGTTGTTCAGCTTAGGCTTGCGCCCTTGTCCGTTACACACTGAAATCCCTCCAGATTTCTTGAATTTTTTAATCATGTTCTGCACTGTTGAAGATGAAATATCCAAATGTCTTTCTATCTTTCTTTGAGGAACATTGTTTTTAAACATTTCAATCATTTTCTCATGTATTTGTTCTTAAACTGGCGACCCTAAAAGGACTAGACCTTTCTTGGATGTTTCAAATCACATCATTATTTAACAGTTTACCTGATTACTAGGCTTAAACTGCTTCTGTCCCAGCTTTCTTTGAAATCTGTATGCAAGAACCAAAATTGGAAAGCAGGTTTATTTTGGTGGTTCCAGTCTCGGCTGGGTCAGTTGGCATTTCTGTATGTAGTTTGCATGTTCTCCTCTCGTTAGCATAGGTTTCCCCCAGAGTCCAAAGACATGCGCTATAGGTGAATTGAGTAAACAAAATTGGCCATTGTGTGTGTGTTTGTGTGTGTGTGAGAATATGTGTGAATGAGTGTGTATGGGTGTTTTGCAGTACTGGGTTGCGGCTGAAAGGGCATCCTCTGAGTAAAACATATGCTGGAATAATTGGCGGTTCATTCCGCGGTGGCGACCCCTGATAAATAAGGGACTTATCCGATGAAAAATTAATTGATAAATACAAGAATAACATATTAAATGAATGAACAGTACTTAATAATATTACTCAGAATTTAAATGACAGGTACACCTATAAAATAAAGCGTAACACAACTGAAAAATAATAATCATTTAATATTATTATGTATTAAACATGCATTGATGAGTTGTTTGCATTAAAATAAGAAGATACATTTAGAAAAGTTTAGTTTTTAGTGTTTTTTAGTTACACAAATTAAGAAAAAACTGTGACATTATGATAAATGGGTTCTATTCCAAACTCAAGTGAACTGTCTAATACATTATTTCTGGAGTTTAACTTTTAAAGGTCATTCATACACGCAAATGCATCATGAATTATTAGAAAACTCATTTTGGCCCATATTTAGGGCAATTAATCATGGAACACAATAATGCATCGCAAAAGTGGCCAAAAGTAAATATGGGGTTGTCTTTAGTCTGGTTCCTATTAAAAAAATATGTAATAATTGAAAATACTATTGGGGGTGGCATGGTGGCTCACTGTCGCCTCACAGCAAGAAGGCTGCTGGTTCGAGTCCCGGCTGGGGCAGTTGGCGTTTATGTGTGGAGTCTGCATGTTCTCCCTGTATTGATGTGGGTTTTCTCCAGGTGCTCTGGTTTCCCCCACAGTCCAAACACATGCGCTGGATGTACTAAATTGGCTGTAGTGTATGAGTGCGTGTGTGTGTGTGTGTGAGTGTGAACGTCGATGGGTGTTTCCCAGTACTGGGTTGAGGCTGGAAGGGCATCCGCTGCGTAAAACATATGCTGAAATAGTTGGCAGTTCATTCTGCTGTTGTGACCTCTAAATAAGGCACTAAGCCGAAGGAAAATTAACGAATGAATGATAATACTGTTATGCATACAGAAATAACTTGAATAGTTCACTGTGCTTCATAATGGCCTTATATTTTATTTATACTTGCAAGGGTTTTTTAAGTTCATCATAATATTTTATCATTGAAAAATAAGAAAACATTTTGTTATAAAAACACAACGAGCAGCTTCATAAGACAGTGGGTTAGTTTGAAGACAGATTTATGCACTTTTGGAAGCTTTAAAATAAAAGCCACTACTAAACACTATAATACAGCATAGAAAGAGCCAGGATACAATTTCACTCCCTGACGGTGTTCATCTGACAGAAGACAGTCATATAGAGTTTAGTCCTCCTGACAATTTCTCAAATATTTCTCAAGTGATGTTTACCAGAGAAAGAAAGTTTTCACAGTATTTCCTATAATATTTTTTTCTTCTGGAGAAAGACTTTTTTGCTTCATTTAGGCTAGGATAAAAGCAGTTTTCAATATTATAGGATAATAATATCATAAGAGAATAATGTTAAAATAATCTCAATATTATTAGCCCCCATTTGCACTTTTTTGTTGATTGTATCATGATGGTTTATTCTGTAGACAATAGCTATGTTTCCGTCCAAAAATGCGAATGACCTTTATGCGCAAAACTGAATCATCGCATAAAAAACGTGCGGATAAAGCAGCGTTTCCATCCAAGCAGTCAAAGCGGACAAAATCGTCACTTCCTGATTAACTGGTGCCTGCAGTAGGAGAAGCTGCGTCAATCTTTTCTTCATTTAATAAATGACTTGTGCCTCAGAAGGAGATCCTGACACGCGTTTGAAGACGTCAGACGCGGAGCACGGACACTCTTGATTCTGGAGGTCATTAATAATATAATAACACAAATACTGAAACGGTAAGGCGTTTTAGAATGACCAAAACAACATTTCAGATGTTTTACGATGTGCTCATCCTGCTGGTTTGTCCATTCACACACATTTTATCATTACATGATCTCTTATAACAAAATCACATGACCTTTATTAATGCGCATACTGGAATTTCTGCAGTAAAAGTGTTTCCATCGCAGTTTATGCGCAGCTTTTCTTATCGAATAAAAAGTTTATCCTATTCAGTTATGCGCATGCATTTTTTATGCGCATTTCAAAATTTATGCGCATCATGACGTTTCCATCAATTGTTTTTTTATGCGCAAATCCAAAATGCGAATAAAAATAGCTGGATGGAAACATAGCTAATGACTTCCCTAATTAACCTAGTCAAGTCTTTAAATGTGACTTTAATACTAGTATACTAGTATGTTGAAAAATATCTAGTCAAATATTATGTGCTGTCATCATGACAAAGATTAAATAAATCAGTCATTAGAGATGAGTTAGTAACTATTATGTAAAGAATAAATCCCTAAAATTTATACTAAAAATCGGCAGCTTTGACTGATTACCATTAACATACAGTATAAACCGTAAAAGTAATTTCTCATTTTTACAGTAAACTACCGTATTTCATTAATCTACAGAGGTAATGTGTCTATTTTTGAATTACCAACATCTACACATCTTTTGTTACTGTACGTTCACACTGAAGGCGAAGGCGTCAAAGTTCGCTCTGGCCGCCCTGTCGCCAACGCCGTCTGCCTTCAGAGCCTCGGCGGTAAGAGCGTCAACATTCGCTACACTGATCTCGTATTTAAAGGAGCCGCTGCAGCATTATCAGCAAATCACTTACATTTCCACATAAAACATGCTTTCTAGCGTGAAAATGTTGCCCCCTTTTTGTATGAATGAATGAATGAATGAATTAATGAATGAATGAATGAATCGGCAGCTGTGGCTGATTACTATTGAAGTACAGTATAAACTGTAAAAGTAATTTCCCATTTTTACAGTAAACTACCGTATTTCATTAATCTACAGAGGTAATATGTATGTATTTTTGAATTACCGACATCTACATGTCTTTTGTTACCATGCGTTCACACTGAAGGCGGTGAGGGTGTCAAAGTTCGCTCTGTCGCCAACGCTGTCTGATTTCAGAGCCTCTGCGGTGAGAGCGTCAGCATTCGCTACACTGATCTCGTATTTAAAGGAGCCGCTGCAGCATTATCAGCAAATTACTGACATTTCCACATAAAACATGCTTTCTAGCATGAAAATGTTGCACGCTTTTATCAGATTCGCTTGTTGTTTAAGTCGTCTATTATGTGTCCATATGTCTGAAATATCCTGAAGCAGCTATACTGATTTGTACTGTCGCATGAAATTCCCGCTATTTTAAAGAAAAACAAATATATATATATATATATATATACACAACATTAATGCACATCAGTAATTGTCACTAACTTTTTAAAATGTATATCCCTGTAAGAAAACATTGTAAATAACTGGAAATCCAGCGACCGCAATATTAAAACCCTTGGGAACAACTGTGGTCGGAACCAAAGTTCACAGTGACCGTGTTCTCTGGACTCGTCTCAAGCGGAGGACTTCTACATTCTAATTGCTTGCCGTCGAACCACGTCATAGCTCATTACCATAAAGTTGACTTGATTTCAACTCCCTTGGACGCCGCGCTGCTCCTCGCCGCTTATCGCCACCGTCCCCCATTTAAAATGAATGACTTCTGGCTACTTTGCAGCTCTCGACACTTTTGGTTTACTGTTACGCAGATAGACACTGTTAACACAGCCATATGCAGGTGAGGATGAGAAAGTTACATAATTAACCAAGCTCATCATAAACAACCTTTCCCACAAGCAGAAGAGTGTATCAAGATAAAAGAGTGTCATTCACACAGCTACTAAACCCCAGTATGGTAACACACACCATTAAAGCCATGAAATAAGCATTGTTTGTCAACATTAGATGTAACATAAATCTCTAATGTGCATCACTGATGGTGAAACGACTAAAGAGATCTATGGTAATGTCAACAAAAAATATTAAAAGTTATTCTGGGAGAGTCAATTATGGTTATTCGTCGTATATAGTAAAGAAACACACGGTTAACCAGGTTACAGATTTTTACTGTGGCATATTTACAGTTATTTACCATTTTTTACAGCGTGTTGAAAGAAACGTCTTTGCATTAAGCAGAAAATGGTGAAAGATTAAATCATTTTTGAGTGAACTAACCCTGTGAGCCAGCTCACCAGCGATCGAATCGGTCAAAATAACAGCAGAATTACAGGAATATGTTCTCAATACAGTCTGGAGTTACTAATAAGGTCGAGCTGAATTGCTTGCCCCACAGACGCTGACCTTTAAACCTTCCCTTTGAAGAGACTTTATAACGGGCCTGTTGTGAATGCCAGCTTTAATGAGCTTTAATAACATTAAGTTTTAATGTGATCAGCAGGCTTTGTTTAGTTGATAATCCAGCTTATTTATGCACACCAACAGCCACATCAGCTATTTTTCATCTTTTTTCTTCAATTGTTCATTTGTGATGCTGGGAAACAAGAAGACATTTACTGTATGCAAGATGAGTACGGGAAAAACCTTATTAGTGATTCTGTGTATTACAATACAGTTATAATATTTCCTGCAAGTTCAGCCTGATGATAATTATGCATGTTTTTGGATAATGCAGTTGTAGATGAACACTTTATCTTATCTACAGTACAGTATGTACAGCAGTTTATAAATTCAGTATAATAAACTAGCAATATTTATCAAAATCAAGCATGCAACAAATAACTTTAGTATTAGAAGTATTATTTGTGTACTATTTTAGGATTTTTCATATTTGAATTGGCTTGAGTTTTTCTATTATGTTTACTTTTCCATCTTACAGTAGTTTAATGTTGTCATATGCAACAAAACCACAATATAAAAATTGCTAATTAAAATGTAATTAAGTTACAATTAATACATGTAATAATGAATATATTATGTTTTATTAATCTGTTTTAAATATGTAAATTTTATGTATTTCAAATAAAAGCACATGTAATTTTATATTTAAAGGGTAACATTATCTATCTATCTATCTATCTATTAATCTATCTGTCTGTCTGTCTGTCTGTCTGTCTGTCTGTCTGTCTGTCTGTCTGTCTGTCTGTCTGTCTGTCTCTCTGTCTGTCTGTCTGTCTGTCTGTCTATATATTTACACACAACAGTTCTGTCTGGTTCTTGAATTGGATTGGCGTGCAATATTCTGCAAATGACAGCACTCGTCCAGCCTCATAACCCTTGATCCTTGAGTATTACACCGCTCACATACAGCAACAAGCAGAGGACTCTCTACAGTTTGAGAAATATTGCAGCTGTTGGACAACATATTGTACTTTTGAGGCCCTTTTAGTCAAGAATGTAGTTGTTTAGATTGCAACAGTTTATTTATAAGGACAGTGTTTATTTTTAATATTTATAATTTCGAAGCACTGGATTCCACAATGCCACAAGATGGTGACAGAGACTGCGTAATAAGTCCTTAGGGGAGAAAACAGCATTATCTCAGCGTAAATTTCAAACTACAGCAAGTCGATCTCTCTCTTTTGTATGGTATAGTGCTGTATTCATACCAAAGAAACTGGTAGTGTTTGCTGTGTTTTGGCTTTTTTGGGGTTATTTATTGTGATCTCCCAATTGCAGCTGAGAAATACTGGGAGCTCTCTGTAGACTGATGGCATTTCATGCCGTTCAGTCTTATAATCTTAAAACTTGAGCAAAATCACTTGTTTCGTCATCACTTTAGACATTACGCTAGAGAATCATTCAAATACTAGCTCTAAAGTGACATTGGCGAAGTAGCAATGGTTTCTGCTGTTCTGACGTCAGCTACAGATGTGTATGAATTGCAGAAGAAAGTAGTTCCTCATACAAAAGGGTTTTTGATACTTTCTGTGTCTGATGTGTTTTATATATTTATATATATATATATATATATATATATATA
>CAIGQQ010005185.1:3337909-3353906 GCA_903798035.1 Danio albolineatus
TTTTGACCCACGATTCGGTTCTTATCACGATTTTTGACCCACGATTTGGTTTGTATCACAATTTTTGACCCACTAATCGGTTCGTATCACGATTTTTGACCCACGATTCAGTTCTTATCACGATTTTTGACCCATGATTTGATTCGCATTACGATTTTTGACCCACGATTCAGTTCTTATCATGATTTTTGACCCACGATTCAGTTCGTATTACGATTTTTGACCCACGATTCGGTTCTTATCATGATTTTTGACCCACGATTTGGTTCGTATCACAATTTTTGACCCACGATTCAGTTCTTATCACAATTTTTGACTCACGATTTGGTTTGTATCACGATTTTTGTCCCACGATTCAGTTTGTGTGATGATTTTTGACCCATGATTCGGTTCGTATCACAATTTTTTTTCGTGGGGGGTGGGAGAAAAAAAAAGATTTTTAAAACAATATTTTTATTAAATAACATTTGAAAAATCTTGATAAACTATAAACACTTTCTCCATTCAAATGAGTAGCGGCTTGGACCCCGAAACAGTATTTCATACGTCACCAATACGTCACCACTTAACAAGCGTATAATAAGAAATGTTTTTGAGAAGCGAATCAGCATATTACCATGATTTCTAATGATTCTATGTCCTTCAATATTGTAATGTGATGCTTTACTGGTTTAAAAAAATGATCAAAAACTGATCGCCATATGTTTGTATTTACTGTCATACTTGTAATTTTACAGCAATGGACTATATGCACGTCAAGTGTATTTCAGCCACTGATAAACTCACAGTGAAAGCTGTATATGACTGTTTTTAACTTCATAAAATTCCTTTTACAGCATCAATAAAATATTTTCATTTAAATATAATCCTTTAATAAGACTTCAGCATTAATTTAGTTGTTCAAGTGTAAAAGGAGTTTGACCAACTAATTTCAAGAGGAGCATGTGATATAATTGATCGCGGCAGGTCTATCATCTGTAATCATTAGTAAGCCAATCAGATCATTCCAAACTCACTCTCCGCTTGTTAAGTGGTGACGTATTAGTGACGTATGAAATACTGTTTCTGGGTCCAAGCCGCTATTCATTTGAATAGAGAAATTGTTCGTTTATGACATCTTTTTAGTCCTATCACACATTAAAGTGAATCTAATATAAAATCATGTTGTACACGACAGTCTCTGGGCTTGCTGCATCACAAATACCAAAATGTTAACAATTTATAAAAAAGTCTTCACTTTCTGGCCATCGGATAATAGGCATGGATATATATATTGTGATCGTGTAAGTATTACAGCGCTTTGTAAACATTTATTATTACCATTTGATGAGTCGTCCCATAGAGTCTGATAGAGCACTTGGACACAGAAGCCCCTTTGCGTGACATCACACTTAACAAGCGGATAAATAGCCCAACTAACTTTACTCATCTTCATTATATGAAGAATCCCCCAATCCACCCCATCTCCACCTTTCCTCCTTTACCAGGGGGAGCTCTCGAGAACTACCTGATCTCATACCCCCTCACATGCTCATTGACCAGGCGGGAGTTATCTCCGAGCTCAGGGTTCTCTCCAGGGACAGCATGCCAAACCTGCTATTATTATCAAACAATATCTAAGTGTGAACTCTTGAAAGACAAGTGCCATCAGGAGCAGCAGACGAGCACAGAAACTCGTTTGAAAATACTGTGGTAAAATAAATGTCCATATTTTAGGACATGGTCAGAAAAATGTAATTTAATGCAGCGCTTCTTACACACTTTATGATACACACTTTATACTGTATCTCAATCAGGCAGTGAAGATCACTGGTTTTAAACAAATCAGATCTTAATCACAGTGAGTTCATAACGGCATGACAGTTCACTGGATGCACCTGAGACGGTTTGTCCCCATGCATATACCCTGTTTACCAGTACTACTGTGTGAAAAGGGGCTTCATTTTTCACATGTAAGTAAATGAGATTTGTGAGTGAGCTCAGCAGATGAATGCTGATGGTTATGTTGGTGTTTGTGCAGGAACAGGAGGTGTTGATCTACAGTCTGAAAGAGATGTGTCCTCTCAATCAGCCACAGAAACTGCTCTCCTGTCCGGCTGTGGTCACCTGTCTGTTTCTGCTGCCTGCTGGGAAAGAGGTCAGATATTCTCATGCAAACTACACATCTGCTCATTACGCACTTGCCGGTTTGGTTTAGATGCCCTATGTTAAAAAAAAATAAACACAGTTAATACGTTTTCACTTCATGTTTACAGTCCGAGCTAATGTTTGGCACTTTTACCTGTAAGGTTTGAAGCTTACGGTGCTATTTTGAACCGATATCGGAAACAGAAAGCAGTTGAAGGATGGCGTGTTTAAATCAGTTATTTATCTGACTCCATTGTAAGTAATCTGACTCCATTAAAGTATCATCATTAATAAAGAGAATCTCAACACCTAAAAACAGGTAAAGTTGTTTATTGAGTTACATGTTTACATATTCAGACAGTATAATGAAACCACCTCACAAACTGTATAAAGAAACTTAGCTGGAACATATGAACTGCTGTGTAACAAGGATCGTGAAACTGCCTTTGTTAGCATATAAGGCTACTCACCGATGTGCGGGAGAAGCAGAGTGAAAGCCATTCTCCCCAATCAACAGACACTTATACAGTATATAAGTGATATATAAGAACTTATATAGTTCATATATAGTATATAAGAACTTCATTCATTCATTTTCTTTTTGGCTTAGTCCCTGTTACCCAGCACTCACTTTTGGGCATTTACACCTACCTACCTTTAAATAGTAACAGTTCCTGACTCCAGTAAGCTACAAACACAAACTAGGTATCATTGGAAATAAGACACTTTGGGCTTTACAGAGCTAAAAGGGGAAGTCTCATGCTCATAAATATAAAAAGTTATACATTGTGAAGGCATGAGAATTATTTTTTATTGTGTTCAATATTTGTTTTTCCATATACAAACACAGGAAAACATTAATGTATTGTCCTAGAAAAATATGACTTGAAAGCCAAGTGTTTCATGAGTTTATATTTCAAATTTGATGAAGATAGCATCCAAAATGAGATTTCTGTAAAAAAAATTCAGAGACTATATCAGTGTCCTTCTTTCCCTCACCGTCAGAGGCATTCATTCATTCATTTTCTTTTCGGCTTAGTCCCTTTATTAATCTTGGGTCGCCACAGCGGAATGAACCGCCAACTTATCCAGCATATGTTTTACACAGCGGATGCCCTTCCAGCTGCAACCCATCTCTGGGAAACATCCATACACACTCATTCACACTCATACACTACGGACAATTTAGCCTACCCAATTCACCTGTACAACGTCTTTCAACTTGTGGGGGAAACCGGAGCACCTGTAGGAAACCCACGCAACCACGGGGAGAACATGCAAACTCTACACAGAAATGCCAACTGACTCAGGCGGGGCTTGAACCGGCGACCTTCTTGCCGTGAGGCAAACGTGCTACCCACTGTGCCACCGTGGCACCCTATATAAGAACTTATATAGTTATATTTATATTATATAGTTCTTATAGCCTGAGCAAAACGTTGTCAAACATGAATGAAATACCAAACCCCAAAACCAGCTGAACAGCAAAGCGAGTTGAGGAGATAAAATGGGGAAGATGTAGATTAACATACTCAGGTCACGACCCAACATTAGTAAATGTATTGTATAGTGACATGCATCAATCTGTTGGGTTCATCACTATAACACTTAAGTCATAAACTCTGTTAGATTGTGTATAGTGAAAAGTACTTGGATACTGTGAGCAAATGGCAGAGATGTGTATTGGAGCTGTGACGCTGCCACGCCAGGCGGTGCTTGCAGTGTCTCAGTTCTCATTCATTTGTGTAGAAGGAATAGCATGTTATGTTTTCTCAGCTTGCATACCCAAGCGGCGCATGTGCTGTTAAAATTGCCATGAAACGGAAGTTTTTCATTTTTCCAATATTGTGATCTATATCCGATTGAAACGGTCCTGAAATTAGAAAAAAAAGCAGGATCATGCATGATTTCATCCACCTCTGCTATTCAATCTGTATATGCTCCCACTGAGCCAAATAATGAGAATGAGCCAAATCTCCTACCACAGCTATGCTGATAACACTCAGATCTACTTAGCCCTACTGCCTAATGACTTCAGCCCTATTGACACCCTCTGCCAATGCAGTGATGAAATTAACAGTTGGACGTGCCAGAGCTTTCTTCAGTTAAACAAAGAGAAAACTGAAGTCATTACATTTGGGAACAGAGATGAGCTTCTCAAGGTGAATGCGTACCTTGGCTCTAAGGGTCATACAACAAAAAATAAGGTCAAGTTTCAGTAGTCATGGCACAGCAGTAAGTAAATCAGCATACCATAATCACAAAATCAAGAATCAGATGCTTTGTTTCCAGTGAAGACTTGTCCATTCTTTTATCAGCAGCAGGGTGGATTACTGTAATGGGCTCCTCACTGGCATTCCCAAAAAGACAGTCAGACAGCAGCTCGTCCAGAACGCTGCAGCCAGGATTCTGACCAGAACCAGAAAATCAGAGCACATCACACCTGTCCTCAGGTCTTTACACTGGCTCCCAGTTACATTCAGAATAGATTTTAAAATATTATTACTGGTCTATAAATCACTAAATGGCCCAGGACCCCAATACATTACAGATATGCTGACTGAATACAAACCTAATAGATCACTCAGATCTTTAGGATCATATAAACTAGAAATTCCCAGAGTTCAAAGCAGGGTGAATCTGCCTTCATCTACTACACCTCCCGCTGCTGGAATCAGCTTCCAGAAATGATCAGATGTGCTCCAACATTAGGCACACTCAAATCAAGACTGAAAACACATCTGTTTAGCTGTGCCTTGCATTGCCTTACAAATGGTTTTCTATACAATAACACTATTTTCCCGCCATTTCGTCCATTATAAATGTAGACAAATCTAAATTAATGATTTTCACAAGTTGTCCCACTCCTGTGCACAACCAACCATTAATTACAACTGCCCAGGGTGAACAAATAAATTTAGTGTCCAGCTATAAATAATTAAGTTTTTCTACTCGATCAGGAGCTTTCTTTCAAAGAACATGTAGCAAATTTGGTTAAAAAATTGAGAGTTAAGCTTGGGTTTTACTATGGAAATGCATCCTGCTTTTGTCTTAAAGCTTGTAAACATTTAGTGTCTGCAACATTTTTACCATAGATTGACTATGGGGATGTTTTATACATGAATGCTTCAACTAAATGTCTTCAGCCTTTAAACTCCGTCTATCACAGCGCTCTAAGGTTTGGTACAGGCTGTCAGAGACTTACTCACCATTGTGAACTGTATGCCAAAGCGGAGTGGCCTTCTCTGAACATAAGAAGGCACACTCACTGGATGACTCTGGTCTACAAGGCTCTTCTGGGACTGGTGCCTTTATACTTAGGTTCCCTTTTTCAGAAATCAAAAAGCCAGTATGCCCTGCATTCAAGTCAATCTTATCATTTGACTGTTCCCCGGGTTCGAACTGAAATAGGGAAGCGAGCCTTTAGTCATGCCGTCCCCTCATCCTGGAATACTCTTCAGTCTGAACTCCTTTTTAACAAACAACAGTAGTCCGTTTCTCAATGTATGTGTTTTTAATATATTGTAATGTGTTATAGCTGAACAACTAAACTCTATTTTTATATTATCTTAATTTTTTTACTCTTATTATTACTAATATTAATATCATCATTATTACTATATTTATTTTATTTTTATTTATTTATTTATTTATTTATTTTTCATAAGTCCTGTGTTACGGACCTCTTGGCCAGGTCACCCTTGTAAATAAGATCTTGATTTCAATGGGTTTTTATCTGGTTAAATAAAGAAACATATATGAATATGTAGGGTACAATTGTATTTTTATATCTCAAAATAAAACAAGGGGCTGCATTAAGTAAATAAAAAAGACACCAAGTTTAACACGATCTAGTACTAGCGTCTACTAAAACAAGCTCAATGAAGTTTTATACTGCTCCAGCCCAGTACTGGGAAACACCCATACACATTCATACAGCCAATTTAGTTAATTCAATTCACCTATAGTGCATGTCTTTGGACTTGTGGGGGAAACAGAAGCACCCAGAGGAAACACATGGCAACACGGGGGGGAACATGCAAACTCAAAAATACCAACTGGCCCAGCTGAGACTTGAACCAATGTCCTTCTTGCTGTGAGGCGACAGTGCTAACCACTGAGCCACTGTGTCGCCCAATATCATATTACTGTCAGTTAAATAGTTTTTAGAATCTTCGACGTAAAGTAACACACAGTAACTGAATGTGTTATATTGCCTATAGTAGAATCCTCTATATTAACAGCGTGTCTTCTGTTCAGTCTCTCCCGCAGGTGTTCGCAGGCATGTCTGACGGTCTGATGGCTGTTTACTCTCTAGTGGACGACATGCCGGAAGAGAACGAGAGGTACGTCTGCTCGCACTCCATCAACAAACATCTGCTGAACATGACGGACTCTGACCCCCGGCAACGGCCCTACGCAGTGCGCTGCATCGTCGCGGTGCGCAGCGGTTCTGAAATCTGGTACTCCAACGGGCCGGGAGTAATCATCATCGACAGCTTCACGCTTCAACCTGTTCACCGGCTGGACCCGTACCTCCCGCCGGCCTGCCTGGTGTCCATGGCTTCATCTCTGAGCTGCTGGAACGAAGAGGCCGTGTGGTGTTTGGACAATCACACTAACACTCTGCTAATGTATCACGCCGCTAGCTATCAAGTGTGTGCTAGATACAATTGCAGCGACGCTAACCCGCTACGGGATGTTTTCGCAGTGCAGAGGCCGAGTGGGATTGTGTCGCCTGATGAATCCGATATTGCAAATTCTCGAAAGCAGAGTTTAGATTCAGTGAAGGTGACAGTGACGCACAGCGAGGACGCGGGAACGCAGATTTTATGCCAGCAGGACTCTTTGGATTATTGCTCAGTGTCTTCGGGATTCAGTTCAGAGATGTTGGATCAGATTGGGGATTTGGAGCAGGCGGGATCGGCGAACGCTAATATTGAGCGCTCGAACTCTGCAGGTCTGAGCTCTCTGACCAGCTCCAGCAGTTTGCCTTTGTCTGCGGATTTTGAGGAGGTGGAGGACGGGAGGGTTTCTCCTGATGTTCTGATGTCCAGGAGCGGGACGGATCCAGAGCTGGCGGATCACAGCTACACGCCGCTGCATCTCAAGGCTCTCAATATTATTCCTGTCAACAGCACCATTTGGGTGCCCAGGTATGACCCGCTGCACATGTCAATACACATACTGCAGGGTAGTCCTGGGGGTCCTTAAAAAGTCTTGAAAAGTCTTAAATTTTCGATATTTAAGGTCTGAAAATGTCTTGAATTCTGTAATTTTCCATAAGGAGGTCTTAAATTTCATGTGGGATCTTAAATTTCATGTCCGACTCGTCATTTTTATTTATTTTTTTCAACCGCAATTTGACCAGCACAACATTTGGGGGCAGCATTGCGTGGGTGCAACCTGCATCATTCCATAGGTGACTTACGAGCAATTCAATTCAATACACCTTTATTTGTGTAGCGCTTTTACAATGTAGATTGTGTCAAAGCAGCTTCACATGGAAGGTTATAGTGAATTGAAAGTGTTAGTCTAGTTATTAATGTTGGAGTTCAGTTCAGTTCAGAGTTGTCTAATATTCACTACTTAGAGTCCAAACACTGAAGAGTATTCCATTGATGCGCAGCTCTAGCTGCAGTCTAGGCGCCGGAGGCTGGAGAACTCGAGGCTCGTCTATCCTTGGAGGGTCACAGGAGTCTGTTTCTTGTATGCTACTCCGCCAAGCACCAAGCAGCTGCTCAGGATACAGCCTGGTCCAGGATTATGGAACCTTGGGATTGTGTCGTTGTGAGTCTTGGATCGCATTCGTAGTGCTGGATAGTCTCTTGGGGCCTCGGGATGAGTATCCCCAGGTGGAAATAGAGAACAAAGAGAATAATTAGCGTAGCTGCTGTTCATAGTGTATATAAACGAGATGCGTGGAGCACATTCATGCATCATACCGCTATGTGATGCATTGAGTGTATGCTTTACTAAGTGATAGATGAATAGTTCACCACCGCAGCATTTTGCGAAATTGCAAGCATGGGCAAATGTTTGTTTGATGACAATTGATTGGAGGATGAAAAGTATCGGGGGTGGCTGGAGAAAACAGCCAGTAATCGCTAATTCAATTGCTAGAGACTTACAATGATGTGTTCATCAAACATACTCTAGCTTGTAGGGAGGTCAGGAGCTATGTTCACCGCATCCGCTTAACTCACGATCACCCATTCCGACTCCCATACCGTCGAGTACCACCCGCTCAGGTGGAGGAGCAATGAATAATATGTAAATCAGTAAGCGAGTGCCTCACATTTGGCTTTAGTATGGAAGAGATATGGCAGTTTAAGGAGCTGTACAAATTTCAGATGGCTCAATGCTAGGACTATTAAGGATGTGTATCCACTCCCACACCAATCGCTATACTACTCAGATGATTTGCTGGCGTTTGTACCCAACAAGATCATACCCTTGGAGAGGTTAGAGCTGGTTGAGAAGCCACAACATCAAATTAAGTACGAAAAATTTATAAATTCTTAGGACACATCACTGATGGAAATGGTGTTTCCATTGATCCTTCATAAAGGGAGGTGTGCTTTATGTAAAAAGACGATAAAACTGACGACAATGGGCCACAAAGCGCTCGATTCACACATGAAAGTAGAGAAGCACAAGAAGTATGTGTCGTCGCTGGCAAGTAGTTTGCCCATAGGTATGTTCTCATCGAGCACTTTAACCTCTCAGCCTTCCACAAAGCTGTCAACTTCAAGCAATGCCTTCTGCAGTGTTATGATTTAATAAGTTGTCTAGGGAGATTAAACGTAACATTTAGAATATCATATTATCACTGAAGAGAATGGATGGAAGAAAACAAGGACACAATTTTAACAATTAATTCGTTTATTCCTCTATGAGGCAAAAATAATGATAAAGCCAACAAAGAGGCATGTGTGCGCTTTGTACAATGGAGAAAAAAATAAGCAAACAGATCAAATCAAATTACAGGGGAAAAGGAACTAGAGTGGCGCCAAATCAAAGAACTAAACCAAATCAAAGACCTCCTAAACTAGAACACAAGATCCCCTCCAAACTCACTAATAAAAATAAAAATGTGAAAAAGAAACCGAAATCTTCAGCGTATGCGACGCCAATAAAATACACTCCCTGAAATCATAAATCAAAAATACAAGAAGCGGCGCTCACCCACTTACCTAGTGTTTCTGAACAATTATACAGGTAAAATGTATGTCCCACGACCTAATAACCTATTTCTTTTTTCCCCAAAATTGGAATAATAAACTCTTATACCATATTGCTGATGTTCAGTTGTGTACAAAATTCAGAAACACGGAGCCAAGACATTATACATAATCAGAAACAAACACATCGCAAACCCACACACACACACACAGAACTGTCCAAGAAGGCATGCCGGTCAGATTTAAAGTCCGCGGAACGAAGCCTGATTGGTCCACGAGGAAACGCCCTAATGAAGAGTGACAGGCTCGGGATCCAACCGGCAGGTACCTGAGAAGGAGAAAATAGCGAAACAAAAGGTGATAGGGCGAGACAAAGAGCGAATGGCAGACAAGGAGGGATAGAGAAAAAGAGCGAGAGCGAGGGGAAATACGGAGAAACAAAGAGGGAAAAGCACAAAAAATCCAAACTCCCACGAACCGCAACATGCAGCTTTGCGAATGTAGGGTGTTTCAAACCGTAAGCCGCCACCACTCGTACACCTCAAATGAGGACATGCACCGAGTTTTTCAAGCAATGTTCCCTGACTCAGAGTTGAGGTAAATTCTTAAATTTTCCTTTTGAGGACTTAAAAAGGTCTTAAAAGTTATTAAATTTGCTGTTAGAAAATGTGCAGATACCCTGATACTGTTAAAGTCGAAGATTGATTGGCCTGATTTGTTTACTACTTCAAATATTTCCCAAATTATGTTAGAGCAAGGCAATTCTCACAGCAATTGATATAAGTTTTTTTCTTCTAGGGAAAGTCTTATTTGTTTTACTTTGGCTTTTATAAAAGCAGTTTTGGTGTCATGGTGGCGTAGTGAGTAGCACGATTGCCTCACAGCAAGAAGGTCGCTGGTTCGAGCCCCGGCTGGGTCAATGGGCATTTCTATGTGGAGTTTACATGTTCTCCCCGTGGTCGTGTGGGTTTCCTCCGGGTTCTCCGGTTTCCCTCACAAGTCCAAATACATGCACTATAGGTGAATTGGGTAAGCTAAAATTTCCCAAAGTGTATGTGTGTGAATGAGTGTGTATGGATGTTTCCCAGTGATGGGTTGCGTAAAACATATACTGGAACTGTTGGCGGTTCATTCTGCTGTGACGACCCCTGATGAATAAAGGTAGTAAGCCGAAGGAAAATGATATGAGATTATATTTTTCAAGATACTAGTATTCAGCTTAGTGACATTTAAAGGCTCAACGAGGTTAATAAGGTAAGTTAGGGTAATCAGGCAAATCACTGTCTAATGATGGTTTGTTCTGTAGACAATTAAAAACAAATATTGCTTAAGGGGGCTAATAATTTTGACCTTAATGTTTTTTTGAAAAATTAAAACTGCTTTTATTCTAGCCGAAATAAGACTTTCTCCAGAAGAAAAAATATTATAGGAAATACTGTGAATTTTTTTTGACAATAACAGAACAATATATTTCATTGATACAAAAACTATTTACATAATAAAATCAATTTAAAATTTGTATATTGTTTCTTTAAAATACATTTTAAAATAGGTGCTTTATTTAAATGTTTAATGTAACATTGTGAAAATAAAATAACGTGCTTTATATGCAATTATTTGTGTTAGGGATTCCACTTTTTGTCAAAAACTAATGTAAAAACAAGCCCATAACCTAATATAATTAAACAAGAACCATAACTTAATATTATGTTCTAAAGATATATGTTATAATATTAGAGTGTTATTAATATTAATATGTAAAATTTGTTCAGGTATTTTATGAAAAAGATTTTAGACTTTTAGAAATATTTAAACAGTTATTCATTAATTAATTTTCCTTAAGCTCAGTCCCTTTATTCAGGGGTCGCCACAGCAGAATGAACCGCCAACTTATCCAGCATATGTTTTACACAGTGGATGCCCTTCCAGCTACAACCCATCTCTGGGAAATAGATTTAAACATTTATTCATTCATTCATTTTCTTGTCAGCTTAGTCCCTTTATTAATCTGGGGTCGCCACAGCGGAATGAACCGCCAACTTATCCAGCATTTGTTTTACGCAGCGGATGCCCTTCCAGCTGCAACCCATCTCTAGGAAACATCCATACACACACATACACTAGGGCCAATTTAGCCAACCCAATTCACCTATACCACATGTCTTTGGACTTGTGGGGGAAACCGGAGCACCCGGAGGAAATCCACGCGACCACAGGGAGAACATGCAAACTCCACACAGAAATGCCAACTGACCCAGCCAGAGCTCGAACTAGCGACCTTTCTGCTGTGAGGCGAACGTGCTACTCACGACGCCACCGTGGCGCCCCTAGGTGCTTTATTTAAATGTTTAATGTAACATTGTGAAAATAACATATACGTGCTTTATATGCAATTATTTGTGTGTTAGGGATTCCACTTTTTGTCAAAAGCTAATATGGAAACAAGCCCTGAGATGTTTAAAATCAACATTGACATTATATATATATTAATATTAGAGTGTTATTAATATTAATATGTAATCATTTCTGCAGGTATTTTATAAAAAGATTTTAGATCTCAAAAAATATATTTAACATTTATTCATTTTCCTTAGGCTTACTCCCTTTATTCAGGGGTCGCCACTGTAGAATGAACCGCCAACTTATCCAGTATATGTTTTTTTACACATCGGATAGCCTTCCAATCGCAACCAAGTACTGGGAAATATATTTAAACTGTAATATAAAAATATACAAAGACTTATATCACAACATTTGACTTCAAACAATATGAAAATCAGGCAAAAAGACTAAAATTCAACACTTATGTGAGCTTAACAGCTTTAATGTGAGAAAGAACTACAATCTCATAAAGCAACGATAAAGACACACCAATTACAAACCAACAGAAGAATATAAAACTATAAATTCTTCAAGGTTTTAGCTAAATATACAGATATATTACGCGTCTTAAGAGCAAAAACACACAATTACACCATTTGCAGTGCTGAAGTGGGCGGAGCTAAAGCTCTTTTGCAACTCTCCGATTGGTGGAATGTTTGCCCAGCATCATGGGTAATGTAGTCTTCTAATTAATTAATCATATTTATTTGAAAGCGAAGTTGAATTAATCTAAACAGAAGGGTCCAACAAAAGCATATACAACCCCAGAGCTCACAACAAGTTGTTAAAGCTTTATCATCTATCGTTAACAATCAATACCCTGTAGATAAAGAGAATATGGTTTCTACATCTCGTATTGAGCCAGCGACCTGATCTTGGGTCTCAGTTTATGCCTAAAACACTGTGATTGTGTTAAATCAGATCTCATTTTCAGGCTGCGATGTTGCGAACGTGTCCTGCTGGAGTTGTTCATCAATTAAACATCAGTTAAAGAGGGTTTAAGCACAAGATCAAGGGCAGAGCGGAGTGTTATTTCAGAAGAGCACATTCAAATCTGCATGTTTTATTCATGACCCTGAAGTGCTTTATAATGCGACTGTATTGGGGTCACACAGGTGTCGAGATGTCGAGCTCCAGGGAAAACGTCGCGCCCATTTGGACAATGATTTATAAAGCAGATTCATGCTGTAAACTGGGTTACGTCTCTGTTATACACATGCGAGAGTTCGCTATTGTGTATCAGTGTGCAATGTGTTTATTCATGCAAACTATAAAGGAATAAATCACTTGACGGTGTGTTGTAACTCTGAGTGGTTTTAAATTAAATGTTTATTTATTATTATTCATTCATTCATTTTCTTTTCGGCTTAGTCCCTTTATTAATCCTGGGTCGCCACAGCGGAATGAACCGCCAACTTATCCAGCATATGTTTTACATGGCGGATGCCCTTCCAGCTGCAACCCAACACTGGGAAACCCATACACACTTGCATTCACACACATACACAGTTTATTCAATTCACCTATAGTGCATGTGTTTGGACTTGTGGGGGAAACCGGAGCACCCGGAGGAAACCCACGCCAACACGGGGAGAACATGCAAACTCCACACAGAAATGCCAACTGATCCAGCCGAGGCTCGAACCAGCAACCTTCTTGCTGTGAGGCGATTGTGCTACCCACTGCGCCACGGTGAAGCCTGCCTCTTTTTATTATAAAAATAAAAGATTTTGTTTATTTACTGTTAAGTAATAATACTACTTGCATGTGTTTATTTTTAAATATGTGGTTTATTTTGTTTTGTAATATTTAAACCAATAAAAATATAATACAATATTAAATTATATTTTTAAATATAAGGTTACATATTTATATATTATTCTTTTGTATCTTTATATAAAACGTTTTTTATTAAGGTTTATTTATTAATATTTTATTGTTTTTATTTATTACATGAAATGACACGTTTTACATAATAAAAGTAATATAAAAAAACTTATATTCATAAATAATTACAACTAAATAATCTTAAATTATTATTAGTATTAAAAAATTATATATACATATATACAGTTGAAGTCAGAATTATTAGCCCCCACCCCCCTTTGAATTTTTTTATTTTTTTAAATATTTCCCAAATGATGTTTAACAGAGCAAGGACATTTTCACAGCATGTCTGAAAGTACTTTTTCTTCTGGAGAAAGTCTTATTAGTTTTATTTCGGCTAGAATAAAAACAGTTTAAAATTTTTTAAGAACCATTTTAAGGTCAATATTATTCGCCTCTTTAAGCAATTTTTTTTTTCACTAGTCTACAGAACAAACCATCATTATACAATAACTTGCCTAATTACCCTAACCTGCCTATTTAACCTAATTAACCTAGTTAAGCCTTTAAAAGTCACTTTAAGCTGTATAGAAGTGTCTTAAAAAATATCTGGTCTAATATTATTTACTGTCACCATGGCAAAGATAAAAGAAATCAGTCATTAGAGATGAGTTATTAAAACTATTATGTTGAGAAATGTGTTAAAGAAATATTCTCTCTGTTAAACAAAAATTGGGGAATATA
This sequence comes from Danio albolineatus, assembly GCA_903798035.1. Classification (NCBI taxonomy): domain Eukaryota; kingdom Metazoa; phylum Chordata; class Actinopteri; order Cypriniformes; family Danionidae; genus Danio; species Danio albolineatus. The sequence continues at coordinate 3,352,174 of CAIGQQ010005185.1, forward strand.
TATATATATATATATATATTGATTGATCTGGAATGTTTATTTTATTTTAGAATTGAACCGTTTTTTAAACTTTGTTTTAAGTAATTTATTTTATTTGGTTTATTTTTAAATATATTGTCAGCAGATTGACTGGATTTATGTAAAAGTATATATTTAGGTACATACATAATGTGTGTGTAATGTTTAGTTTTTAAATTAATTAATTAAATAAAAGAGGGCGACACGGTGGCGCAGTGGGTAGCACGATCGCCTCACGGCAAGAAGGTCAATGTTGAGTCCCGGCTGGGCATTTCTGTATGGAGTTTGTATGTTTTCTCCGTGTTGGTGTGGGTTTCCTCAACCGTGAATTGGGTGAATTGAATAAACTAAACTGGCCGTAGTGTATGTGTGTGAATGCAAGTGTATGGGTGTTTCCCAGTGTTGGGTTGCAGCTGAAATGGCATCCGCTGTGTAAAACATATGCTGAATGAGTTGGTGGTTCATTCCGCTGTGGCGACCCCTGATTAATAAAGGGACTAAGCCGAAAATAAAATAAATAAAATAAAAGATGTATTTATATTTTGAACATTATTTCTAAAATAACTATAAATAAATTAAGCTGTTTGTGTATAATTTTAAATGTTTGATTGTGCAGTGCCGTCTGACGGCTGGCTGTGTGTGTGTGTTTATTCAGGCGTGGAGGAGACATCATGGTTCTGGAGGTTCAGGATCAGGCTGGTTCTCTGCGGGGTCGTGTGATCGGTGTGCTGACGGTGCCTGGAGTGCAGGAGTTTGGGTACAGCATTCATACACACGGTCACGCCTCAAGGCAAACACAAGGCCACACACACACACACACACTTTTTTAGCATTTCTGCACTGATTCTTGATGGGAAAACACTTGAGAGCACTTTCTGTATAAACACAGTACAGTAGTGTGTTTTACACTGCATAACCAGAGTAAAATTGCTATGAATAAGCCAATGCCATAAGTAAGAGATCTTATGGCATTAGAGGTTTTCTACGGGGTTGTTCAGAGTTATAATAATTTACTAACTTTTTAATTCAACGTAAAACTGACAGAAAGCTGAATGGAGTATACACTAACCTACTTATTATTTAGTCACAAGATGGCGCCAAACAGTCAGAAACAGTGGCGTTAAGGATGAGCGTATAAATATGACTGTACCCATTAATAGTCAAGATGCTGGACAAATGGGCAGTTGTTTCTGCAGAATAAAGCCCTTCAGTCTTATACAACAGTGCTCCGCTTCACATGAGGCTGCTGATAAGCATGTCAAATACCCTGTTTTTACTCCAGTCTCAGTTCATAACTTCCTTTGAGTACTATTGCCTATTAAAAAGATACTAGTATTCAATGAACAAGTACTAGTACCTAATGATTAACTACTAGTACATAGAAATATGTACTAGTTCCAGCTGGATAACATACTAGTCAAAGCTGAATAGTTGATATCTCAGTTGATATCTCTAATGAATAAGCACTGATATCTGATGAATAAGCACTGATATCTGATGAATAAGCACTATTTTCTAATGAATGAACACTATTTTCTAATGAATGAACACTAGTATCTAATGAATAAGCACTAATATCTAATAAATAAGCACTAGTATCTAATGAATAAGCACGAGTATCTAATAAATAAGCACTAGTATCTAATGAATAAGCACTAATATCTAATGAATAAGCACTAATATCTAATGAATAAGCACTAGTATCTAATAAATAA
>CAIGQQ010005185.1:3370883-3390487 GCA_903798035.1 Danio albolineatus
TTATAGATATAGATTATGTCTTATGATTATGACTTCTTTCCTCCGTCTCACTCGCGGTTCATGGGCTATTGTAAAAATGTATATTATATAAGAACTATTAATAACTGTAATCTTATAAATGGAAAAAAGTTGGTTTGTTAGCCTAGTTGTACACTAAATTATCAAAACTATAGCCTATTAGTTGAGTTTATGATGCATATCCAGGACGGAGGCGATCAGCATCAGCGCAGGTTTGGCAACTCGTCTGTGTCAAAATGCAATATTCTTTGCTTCTTTGGCAAACGTGTTGTCGGCACGTGTGGTCGCACGTGTTACCGTCCCGCAAATATGTTGCACATCAGGGGCTGATCACTCCGAGCGCGCCTTTCAGTTGCAAAGGCGCGCCGCGCGCCGCACTGCCTTCATGTTGACAAGAAAAAAAGACGCGCGGTGTTCTTTATGTCATTAGGAAACGACTGAATGCGCGCGAGTGTTCAAACACAAACAAACAAAAAAAACTCCAATAATTTCTCTAAATCATTCTGATAAAAAAAGGAAACGCAAAATATCAGTTCTTTATTAAATACAAATCTGGTCTATTTTAATGGCTGCATAGGCTGATGTTAGGCGGGGAAAAAAACGGGCTTCGGGCCGGATTCGGGCCAAAAATTTTGATAATCTGTCGGACACGGGCCGGGCTTCAGCCTGTGCGTCTCGGGCCAGGGTCGGGCTCGGGCTTAGATTTAAGGCCCGTGCAGGGCTCTAGAGTGGAGAGCATGAGACCGATCCCTGTAAGACCTCAGTGACAGACGAGTCCTCGCAGAAGTGAATATTAAACCACACTGAGCTGAACATTGTTTCAATTTACTATAATCTTCTATGTGAAGCTGCTTTGACACAATCTACATTGTAAAAGCGCTACGGAAATAAAGATGAATTGAATTAAACTCAGTCACCCTAGTCAATATCAGGATGAATGGGCTTTTCCCATTGGCTGATGTGGTTGTCTTGAACTATAAATGAACCCACAATTTATAAACATCATCAAATGTGAAATTAATCATTAAATTAATTTATATCATATTTGAGTGAGTGTAAACGGGGAAAAAACAAACACTCACCAATACCAACGTGTGTTTTTGTGTGTGTAGTGAAACCTATATCAAGCCTATATTTCACTTTCTGAACACTAGATGCTGATAGATATTGGCTAAAAATGACATTTCAGTAAACTAAATGCCAGTACAACCGACTAAAATGAATAAAAATGACATTTGAAAAGGACAAAAATCAACAACGACAACAAAAGTGTAAAAGCAGCACAGGCTAGGTGTGATAAATCAGTATCGGACTCTGCATCGAACTGAATCCTAATGAACCAGACAAGGCCGTGTTGTGCTTTTCCACGCTCGGCTGCATGTATGAAAACAGCATCTCGACAGTTCACACTCACGCAGCTGTTGGACGGACAGCCGACGGCACGCGTCGATAAAAGAGTAGAGACCAGAACGCTGCGCTCTCAGCCTAATGAGATTGTTTAGGCTGCTTCGTTGCGTTGTGGATTGGGCACCTGGTCAACAGGCCCTCACGCTGTAAGACTCTTATGCGTAATCCTGTCTAATAGGATCGAGCTTCAGCTGCTGCACTTTGATGAACGCCCCAGACGCGTTCAGAATTAACCAGTCCTGCTCAATTAATAGACCCAATGATTGATTATCAAGAGCGATTGCATAGGGGTATTTACTAAAAATTAATGTGGTTGAGAATGAGTGGAATAAGCTAAAAGGGAATGACACCAATCAGTCGTCTAGAGGTCATTGGGTTATGAGTGGTGTGGTGAGGATTTGGTTCAAAAGTACCCAGTCCTGCTGACTTAACAGACCCAACGATTGGCTATCAAGAGCGATTGCATAAGGATGTTTACTAAAATCGAATGTGATCGAGAATTAGTGGAAAAAGCTAAAAGGGAATGACATCAGTCAGTCGTCTAGATGGGCCATGAGTAGAAATAAGTGGTTGTTGTGAGGATTTGGTTCAAAACTAACAAGTCCTTCTGAATTAATAGACCTCAACGATTGGTTATCGAGAGCAATGGCGTAGGGATGTTTACTAAAATCGAATGTAATTGAGAATGAGTGGAAAACGCAAAAAAAGTGACATCAGTTTATAGACTAGAGGTCATTGGGTCAAAAATGGCTGGTTGTAGTGAGGATTTGGTACAAAATTAACTAGTCCTGCTGAATTAATAAGCTCAATGAGTGGCTATTATGAGTGATTGCATAGAGGTATTTACTAAAAGTGAATGTGATCGAGAATGAGTGAATACGCCAATAGGAAATCACATCAATCAGAAGTCTAGAGGTCATCAGGACATGAGTAGTGTTGTGAGTATTTGGTTCAAAATTACCCCGTCCTTCTGAATTAATAGACCTCAACGATTAGTTATCAAGAGCAATGGCGTAGGGATGTTTACTAAAATCGAATGTGATTGAGAATGAGTGGAAAACGCTAAAAGGAAGTGATATCAGTTTATAGACTAGAGGTCACTGGGTCATGAGTAAAAATGGCTGGTTGTAGTGAGGATTTGGTACAAAATTAACTAGTCCTGCTCAATCAATAGGCTCAAAGATTGGCTATTATGAGTGATTGCATAGGGGTATTTACTAAAAGTGAATGTGGTTGAGAATGAGTGGAATAAGCTAAAAGGGAATGACACCAATCAGTCGTCTAGAGGTCATTGGGTTATGAGTGGTGTGGTGAGGATTTGGTTCAAAAGTACCCAGTCCTGCTGACTTAACAGACCCAACGATTGGCTATCAAGAGCGATTGCATAGGGATGTTTACTAAAAATTAATATGGTTGAGAATGAGTTAAAAATGCTGAAAGGAAATGACATCGGTCAGTCGTCTAGATGGGTCATGAGTAGAAATGAGTGGTTGTTGTGAGAATTTGGTTCAAAACTAACAAGTCCTCATGAATTAATAGACCTCAACGATTGGTTATCAAGAGCAATGGCGTAGGGATGTTTACTAAAATCGAATGTGATTGAGAATGAGTGGAAAACGCTAAAAGGAAGTGACATCAGTTTATAGATTAGAGGTCATTGGGTCAAAAATGGCTGGTTGTAGTGAGGATTTGGAACAAAATTAACTAGTCCTGCTGAATTAATAAGCTCAATGAGTGGCTATTATGAGTGATTGCATAGGGGTATTTACTAAAAGTGAATGTGATCGAGAATGAGTGAATACGCCAATAGGAAATCACATCAATCAGAAGTCTAGAGGTCATCGGGACATGAGTAGTGTTGTGAGTATTTGGGTTAAAATTAACTAGTCCTGCTGAATTAATAGACCCAACGATTGGCTATCTAGAGCGATGGCATAGGGATATTTACTAAACTCGAGTGTGATCGAAGATGAGTGAAAACGCTAATAGGGAATCACATCAACCAGTAGTCTAGAGGTCATCCGGTCATGAGTATGGATTAACTGGTCCTGCTAAATTAATAGAGCCTATGATTACCCATCAAGAGCAACTGAATAGGAGATATTTACTGAAAATGAATGTGGTGGAGAATTAGTGAATAGGCTAATAGGAAATTGCATCAATCAGTAGTCTAGAGGTCACTGGGTCATGAGTGGAAACGAGTAGTTGTAGTGAGGATTTGGTTCAAATGAACTAGTACTGCTGACTTAATAGACCTAACCATTGGCTTTCAAGAGCGAGTGCATAGGGATATTTACTAAACTCAAATGTGGTCGAGAATGAGTGAAAAACGCTAAAAGGAAATGACATTAATCAGTCATCTAGAGGTCATCAATGAGTAGTATGGTCAGGATTTGGTTCAAAATTAACTAGTCCTGCTGAATTAATAGAGCCTACGATTAGCCATCAACAGCAACTCAATAAGAGATATTTACTGAAAATGAATGTGGTGAAGAATGAGTCAATACGCTAATAGGAAATGACATCAATCAGTAGTCTAGAGCAGTGGTTCCCTGCTGGTTTGGCCATGGGACCCACATTTTTGCATGGTTATCAAGCCGCGACCCAAATTTTTCTAATATAATTTTAGGAATTATAATTAATTTGTATTTATTTGTTAACATACACAAGTAGTGACAGATAAATCATAAGAAAATCACCAAGACTTACAAATAAACAATATTTTATTGCTGTCATTTAACAAAATGTATCAAATTATAGAAATATTACAAAGTAAAAATGACAAATACTGTAAACAGCGGTTAGGGGAAGGAAAGGTTCAGTTCCCATGAACTAAACTGAACTGTTGTCACGTGCAATTTCAAAATAAAAGTCCAGTATAAGCAAAATAAATTAAAAATTCATGTTTTTTTTTTGACCACACACTCCGCGACCCACTTAAAATATTCCCGCGACCCAAAAGTGGGTCACCAGTTGAGAAACACTGGTCTAGAGGTCACTGGGTCATGAGTGGAAACGAGCAGTTGTAGTGAGGATTTGGTTCAAATGAACTAGTCCTGGTGACTTAATAGACCTAACCATTGGCCATCAAGAGCGCGTGCATAGAGATATTTACTAAATTCAAATTCGGTCGAGAATGAGTGAAAAATGCTAAAAGGAAGTCACATCAATCAGTAGTCTAGAGCAGTGGTCCTCAACCCCCAAGCCGCGGACTGGTACCAGTCCGTGAATAAATGGGTATCGAGCCGCACAAGAAATCATTAATTATTTCCGTTTTATTTATTTATTATCCGAGTCTGAATGATCTTTTATTTTGAAAAATGACTGTATACTCTCGGTCACTTGACTTAACCCACAAGCTAGCAAAATGAGTAAGAAACCGGCATCTTCACAAAGTTTCTTTGCGAAGAGGAAAAGGCAGAGTGAAGGATCCGCGACCCATCTGTCAACAAATCAGGTGAATCCAGCATGTTTGTGCAACAAGATCAACTGCTGGAGATCACAAATGACAGCGGCCGTTCACATATGGCCTTTTCCACGCAGAAGTTTGTTGTTTTGTTATATGCAGCACAACACACTCACGCCTTCCAGGCACACCCACTTGAAAACATCTTCAGAATGCCACAAGCGCACCCCAAGTCACGTGACAAAAACTGACCGATTGCCTTCATATTTTGTATGGAATATACACATTTTGGTAACAAAACTGTTTACCGCTTTGGTCCGCCTTGACAAAAAGTTTGGAGACCACAGGACTAGAGGTCATCGGGGCATGAGTAGTATAGTGAAGATTTTGTTTAAAATTAACTAGCCCTGCTGAATTAAGACCAAATGATTGGCGATCAGGAGCGATGGCATTGTGGTTGAGAATGAGTGAAAAAACGCTAAAAGGAAATGACATCAGTCAGTAGTTTAATGGTCATCAGCTCATGAGTAGTGTCGTGAGGATTTGGTTCAAAATGAACCAGTCCTGCTGAATTGACACCCATCGATTGGCGTTCAAGAGCGATGGCATAGGGATATTTTCTAAAATCGATTGTGGTCGAGAATGAGTGAAAAACACTAAAAGGAAATGACATCAGTCAGTAGTCTAGAGGTCATCAGCTCATGAGTAGTGTGGTGAGGATTTGGATCAAAATGAACCAGTCCTGCTGAACTGAGACCCCTCGATTGGCTATGAAGAGCGATCGAATAAGAGATATTTACTAAAATCGAATGTGGTCGAGAATGAGAGAAAAACGCAGTCAGTAGTCTAGAGGTCATCGGGTCATGAGTAGACATGACTGGTTGTGGTGAGGATTTGGTTGAGCTCATCACAGAGGTCATTCACTGCTGACATGTTGACGTTCTTCAACCAGACAGGCTGACATTCTTTGGCTCAGACCCTAAAACGATTAGCGCGAGTGCAATGAAGCTGTAAGTGTGGGTGCATGTAAGGGTCGAACACTCACACAGACGCACAAAAATCTCGATTAGCATTGAAGATTTGCTTTTATTTTAAAGTGGTGAGCTGGAATCGGCCTGAGAGCAAAGGAAGTTGAATTTGAATGACAAGAAGAGGAATCTAGGTTACGTAAAGGTGGCAACAATCCAGTTTTTATTTTCTTTAGGGATAAATCGAAATGAAAACTCTGGACTGAACTGAATATTATCAATGCACTTGAATTTGAATTTATTGAATGGGATAGCCCCTCTCATCTCATTTTCGAGGGGTCCCTAAACAGTTCATAAATCAAACAGAGTACAAAACATACAACTAACAAAACAAACAAACAAGCAGCACACTTCACCTGAAACACTTCCCACAGCCTAAATAAACAAACACATAATCAAATGTACAAACTATTTCATATAAAAATAAATAATGAACATTTAAATTGGAGCCAATATTAATAACATTCGCAAGTTGTATCCAAAAAAGAAAATAAATTGGCCCTGAAAAGGCTAAATGATTGAATTGATCTGAAAAAGGAAGGGAGGTTGTTATAATTGGAAGGAGCTTTGTATCGAAAGTCCCTACGGCCGTTTTGTTACAATTCTAGGAACAAAAAAATAACTCTGGTGCATATGACGATGCGAATATGATGAGGTAAATGGAACAAAAACTGCTTTAAATAAGAGGGGAAACTAAAATAAACACATTTAAAAAGAAACAAATACCAATGATACTGTCTGCGGAACTTAGGTTGAAGCAAACCATGAGTTTCATATAATATGCAATGATGGGTTCTATAGGGAAATCTTAAAACAAAATCTACACAAAGAATTGAAGACACTTGTCTGAAAATGAAAAGCAAAACAGATTTGTAATATGACATTAAGTAATGCTGGAGCTGTGAAACAACACTATACATGTGGGGTGCAAATGCATATAGAACTGAAAGACTCTAAAGGATTTCAGCACATATACTTACAGTGGGGAAAAGTATAGAACACGTCACCTTTTTCTCAGAAAACGCATTTCTAAAGGTGCCGTTGACTTGAAATTTTCACCAGATGTTGGTAACAACCCAAGAAATCCATTTATGCAAAGAAAACTAATCTAATTAGTTTACAAATTAAGTTATGCATAATAAAATAGAGAAAAAGTATTGAACACATGAAGAAAGGAAGGTGTAGAAAGACAGTGAAAGCTCGGACAGCAGCTGAAATCTCTCAGTAGTTCTTCAGCAACCCTCTGCCCTTCCTCAGTGTATATGAGTATTAGCTGCTTCAGTCCAAGATCTACTTCAGCAGGAGGATGAAGATGAAACCAGGGTGGACATTTCAGCAAGACAATTGCTGCGTCCCAATTTGCATACTATCCATCCTAAATAGTATGTTAAACTAGAATTAGTATGTTCCAAATTATAGTATGTTGAAAAGAGTGTGCCAAAAATTCCTGGACGGTTTACTATTTCCGGTCAAAGGTTAAGTTAAGTGTAGAAGCGTCCATATTGCCCACAGTGCATTGCACGTTGGACATGAATTGGATTAGAACTACAAAACCGGATGAAAAGTGTAAACAAACTACAAACATGATGGACGCGCGAGACCAACCGCCAAGCAGAGAGGCTTCGGTAAAGATGTTTGTATGACTGTTAGTTAATATCTAGCCCACTGAAGAATATTTAAATGGCGTTGTCTGTGTTATATTTCATCTGCAACAACAATACTGAACTTGTGTAAAGACGTGTTTAAATATTACCGTCTGAATGCAGAATTATCCAAACACCTGAGATTTCTCTGCATGAAAGACTCGTGAATGGGAGATTATCCTGCTGCTGCTTCTCCAATAAGGTAGGAAATTAAATACGACAGAAATGTGGATGATCGACAGGGCTCTTAACTAAGCAACACAATGATCTGTTAACGAGTAAGTAGTATGTCCTAAAGCTTGCATCCTCTTCTGTCACACACTCAAAAGTATACATTTTTCCCTCACAAAAAAAAAGTACATACTTCGCCTTAAAAGCATGTACTTTTTTTTTGTAATTGGGACACAGCAAATGATCCAAAACACAACTAAGGAAACCATCAAATGCTCTCAGAGAAAGAAAATCAATCTGTAAATTGGCCTAGCCAATCACCTGACCTGACCCCAATACAAAATACAAAATAAAGCTCAGATTTGATAGGCGAGAAACTGATATTTTCTTATTATTCCATGGTCTGTTGAAATTCTTGATTCTGATTGGCTGGAGGGGTTGCATTATTTTCGTTGAAATGCACAGGTAGTTCCAGTCAGTTTTGATCACAGTTGGAAATGCGCCTCTCCCAAACGTTTACAGTTACTATAGCATGCGCATGAAACCGATGAGTGCTGTTAATGGCTGACGGGAAATCTGCAAAATTAGGAAAATACTCATAAACTATGCCACAAAATCAGGTTAAGAGTTTTTCAAGCGAGAATGTAGTTATTTTAAAGTCAAATCGGCAGCTTGTGTGTAAGAAAAGCGTTTTTTTAAAAATGTTGAAAGCTCCAGGCGGTCAGCGGCAGCTCCGCGAACGGCTCTCCCCGAGGGAAGCTTTATGTCGGCCAGAGAATCTCCGGTTCTACGCCGCTGGATCTAATCTCTTGCATCTCTGTTGTTAAAACGGGATATATAATTAATCTTTGGTGTTTCTAACGGTCAGTCTTTGGACATTTGAACCTATTATTTTTTTTCTCAGGTGTATTTTTTTTTTTGGCAGATCACAAAGATAATTTTCATAATTAATCTATGAGCGTAAATAATGTAATATTACACTGATCCTGCGTGTTTGTCTGATTGCTTTTGTTTTAAAGAAGATAAACAAAGCAGAATGTTCTCCTACCTGTCCTGATATGTTTTTTCATTATGCAAAATGTACCTATATTTAACAGCAGAGATTCGTGAAATAGACATTGGCTGCTTCAAAGACTCTAGTCTAGAGTACACTTGACTTGAAAATGTGTATTTAATTTGTATGTTTATTATGAAATATAAATCGCGGGAATTCTTCTATACTGTAGGTATGCCAGCTTTCGCAGTATTAAAGGTAATGTTAAAGGGAAAAAAAAGCTACTATACAGATCCTCCCTCGTCAGAGTAGTGGTAGAAAGACAAAAGAAACGTGTGACTGGAAACACACTCTAGGTGTGACTGGGAATGTCTTATTTGTCCACTTGTGATCTGTTACGTATTTGTGTTATTTGTGTTCTATTTGTGCTTTGTGTTCTTTCTTTCTCTCTCTCTCGCTCTGTTCTCCCGTATCTGCTTTCAGATTCTCCGGTTCCCGCTATTGGTCATTTCATCCGTCAATCATTTAATCCCCGGTTACGTCACTATGACATCACATCCAATAGGCAAAGACCTCCAGATATAAAAGCGCGCCAGACCCTGCCCGGGCCTTCTTGTCTCGTTGTTATTCTCTTGTGTTTGTATTGCGTTGCGTTGCGTTATTGAATAGAAAACCCTGTCTGACTGTGTGTTTCGTTGTTGCCTGTTAATGTGTGCACGTTATCCGTCTGTCATCCACATTCCTCTCATTCTCATTCACTGTTTACGAGGCTTGGACGAAGCGGACAGGTAAGAAGGTCACGTGACATACATTTTGCAACACGCAGGTCTACTCTTGTATAGTACATTAGGTTAGGGGCGAGCGCCACCCCTTGTACTTTTTCGATATACAGAGTAGTTAGTTAGGACTCGGAAGACTCTTCGCGTTTGTTATTTTGTTTCATACATTTAGTTAGTTAGATTCTTCTGGGAAGTTAGATATTGTTGGGTTTTGTTCTTTTCATTTCTTTAGCGCCGCCCACGTCCCTTCTGCCAGCTCTCTTGTTTTTCCCGTCTTTTGTGTTGTATATATTGTAAATAGTATATTTTTGCCTTATCTTCTTTTTCTATATTTTTGATTCATTCATTGTTTTTGTTCACTTGGGTATTGTAAATAAAATCACAATTTTTGGTATTACTTTGGTTGTCTTTTGCACTTCATTCACGGTTGATATAAATTCATTTTAATTATACAAATGTCAAACCCCACTTTCCCCTAGACAACATCAAGGGGTTTGTAACAGATCGGACTGATGAAATCGAATCCTAATAATATTAGAAGGTTTAAAAAATAAAAAAATAAAAAATAATAATAATAATTGACAAATATTGCGCTGCAAACAGCAAAACTATTTTAAACTTATGCCTAACTTGGCAAATGACCATGGAATAAGCGGGATAATCAACGGCTTGCCTTGTGTTAGAGGATTTTAATGCACTTCCTTTGCCTCCACGTCGTGCATTAAAATGCCTTAACGCACGGCAAGCCGTTGATTATCCCTTACTTATATTATTCCCCTTTTTCTGTGTAGTCATGCAAACACTTGTTTGTAGAGTGAGTAGTTTGACCGCTTTCTGCCGTTTATTATTCCTAGTCATTTCTCCCATAGGCAGCTGAATCAGACGTTCAAAAACAATCGCAAAAAAGAGCGTACTTCTGCAATCAAGAGTAAGGTCAATACAGGCCCCGTTTACACTAGTGCGTTTTCGTTTTAAAACGCATAAGCTTTGCTACGGTTACGCCATCCGTCCACACTACGCCGGAGTTTTCGAGGTGCGAAAACGGAGCGTTTTAGAAACGCTGGAGAGGCTGTTTCCATTCTAAAACGCTGCTGCAGCGTCTCAGTGTGGATGGAGGGAAACGCATACTTTTGAAAACGGAGGCGTGGCTGCTGAGATTCGCTACGTGATTGGGGCTTTGGGTCATTGTGTATCCTTCCCTTATTCGTCAAGCGCACATGGCTATAACTCCACCGGAAGACGGCAGACCAGCCTTCACTGTAAACACTGTATTTTTGATAGCGAAAGATGGTTTATTTTCATTTGTTACTTTAAGTAACAACTCGACCTCGTCGTCTGTCCTCAAAAAGACCTCTCTTGCTTTCTTTACCATCGCGTTCATCGTTCAACCAGCGTTTTTTGACTAACAATAACCAGATGCCGAGCGAGACACATGCTTCCTGTTTATACTTGAGCGCGCATGCCCAGAGTGCGAGAATGGTGTGCGAATGGTCACATGATATACGTTTCTGGTGGAGGGAGATCTTTTGAGATACGCTAGTGTGGACGCGGATCGTTTTCATGCTAAAACGCCGTTTGTAAACTAAAACGCACTAGTGTAAACGGGGCCACAGTCACATCCCTAACTCATCCACTCCACATACTGTATACACACACACACACACACCAGTGTTGGGTGTAACGCGTTACTGTAATTAAATTACTTTTCCACTGAAAAATTAAAGTAACTAATTACTGTTCATTTTTAGGTATTTTAATTACAGTTACTTATAATGTACCTGCGTTACATTGTAAAATAATTAAACTCGCTGAATAATCTTACACAATATTATTAATTTATGTTCTAAAGGTAAAAGTAAACTCTGGCGCTTTAAAATCATCGTAGTGCAGATGCGTGTGATAGCGCCGCGCGCCAGTTTGCTGCTAGTCATAAAGCGGAAGATGTCGGACTCAGCTGAAGCAAGTGGCTGTTTTACCAAATGAAAATATTCCCAGACAAGAACATTACAGTATTAATCTATTTATTTTTCCTCATTGCGTGCCTGCGTGCTTAATTAAATTTAATTAAAATTGATTAAGTAATTAGTAATTAGTAGTTAATTACTTTTTTAAAGTAACTTACCCAACACTGACACACACACATCCTGAATCTATACATCCTGTCTATGTATTCTACATCACATCTATATCCTCAATATTTTTTTTAAAGTCTCTTTTCCAGGCTTTGCTTTTCGAATCTTGAATGTCAGTATAATTGTGTCTCTATACTGAAGCAGCAGTAATGCCTCCTGTCTGCTTCTACAGTTCACATGAAACCCCGATGCCGGAATTGAATACTAATTTAAAAGCCTTTCCCGATTCGCTAGCGAGTGATGCATGCAGAAGTGACCGTTTCATCTACGGTGGAAGAATGAAGCAGGAATAAAGTGGCCTCGAGGGACTTTTTTTCTGTTCTGCATCAGCAAACAGCCTGGCAATGGGGTGAAGCATATTTTGCGGTATGAAACCGGAGTGCCCATCTGTCCCGGTGCCAAAACGGAGAATGAGAATCAGTCATCTCCTCCTCCTCGTCTTCTTCCCCCAGACGAACGCTTGTCGCTATATTTGGCAGAAAGGTGGAACAATGTCGTCGCCGGCTTGTGTTTGTCCTGCCGCAGGGGCAATTACACTGCTGAGATTCACAGGACAGTGACAGACCCAGGTGGGGTACAGACTGACTCTGACAAAGCTCTGCCATTACGACAGTAGTTCACTTACTGAATACAAACCTGCTGAACATTTACTCACACCCATTGTCTTCAATGCCCACTGTTCCTTTCTTTCTTTCTTTTGCTTATTTGGTATTCCTTTCATCCTTTTTGTTTGTTTCTTTCTGTTTGTTCTATACTTCTTTTATTTGTTCTATTTTTATCCTCTCTTTCTCTTCTGTTCTTTTGTTTTTTCTTTCTTTTTTCCCATCTTTAGTTTCTCTCACTCTCACTCTATCTTTCTCTTTCTTTTTGTTTGTTCTCTCTCCTTTTATTCTCTTTTTTTTTACTCTGTTCTTTTTTTCTCTATTTTTCTTTCTCTCCTTTTATTCTTTGTTGTTCTCTTGTTTTTTCTCTCTTGAATTACTCTTCTTTTTTGTCTGTTCGTTTCTTATTTCCTCTATTTTTCTTTCTATCTTTTTTCTCCCTCTTTTTTTCTTTTTTTGTTCTTTTTTCGTTCTTTTGTTTGTTAGTTTTTCATCCTTTTTGTTTTTTATCATTTTCTTTGTTCTTTCTTTCTTTTTTCCTGTTTCTTTCTCTCCTTTAACTCTCTTTTGTTTTCTCTCTTTTCCTTTTTTCCCTCTATTTTTCTCTTTTGTTTGATTTTCTTTTACTCTTTTTTTTCTCTCTATTCCTTTTTTTCTCTCTATTTTGCTTTCTCTCCTTTTATTCTTTCTTATTTCCTCTATTTTTCTTTCTATTTTTTTTCACCCCCTTTTGTTTTTTCAATCTTTTGTTTGTTAGTTTTTCTTTTTTCCTCTGTTTCCTTCTCTCCTTTTACTCTTTTTTTCTCTTTTGTTTTTTTGTTTTTTACTCTTTTTTTCCTTTTTCTCTCTATTTCTTTTCCCCTCTATTTTCTCTCTTCTTTTTCCGTCTTTTTTTTCTTTTCCTTTTCCTACTATTTTTCTATCTTTTTTTCCCTCCCTCTATTTTGCTTCTTTGTCCCTTGTCATTCTATTGTTTGTTCTTTTCCTTTCTTTTACTCCTTCTTTCTTTTTCTCTTTTCCTATTCCCCCTCTATTTTTCTTTATTTTTTCTTTCTTTTCGCTCTATTTTTCTCTTTTTCTTTTTTCTCCCTCTTTTGTTCTTTTATGTTTGTTCTTTTTTCATTCTTTTGTTTGGTTTTTTGTTTATTTCTTTGTTCTTTTCTTACATTTTTTGTTTGTTCTTTGTTCTTATTCTCTCTTTTTTCCTTTACTTTTTTCTCTCTCTCACTTTTTTTTCCTTTGGAAATTCAAACCATTAAACACCAAATAATTCCACTATATAAAGAAAACAACATTAAAGGGGATGGTTCACTCAAAACACAACTTCTGTCATCATTTACTGACCCTTCACTTTTTCAAAACCCAACTGGGTTTCATTCATCTGTTGAACACAAAAGAAGATATTCTGAAGAATGCTGGTTGCTGGTACCTATTGGCTTTTATAGTACTTTTTATTCCTACTGTCAAAATCAACGGGTGCCAGGAACCAGCGCTCTTCAAAATATCTTCTTGTGTTCAACCGAAGAAAGAAGCTCAAATAGCTGTTGGGTAAGTAAATGATGACAAATGTAATTTATGGTTTAAGTTAGAAGAAAGAAATTCATGAAGGTTTAAAACCACACGAGGGAGCATAAATGAAGTGATAACTTACAATTTTCCCCCTTCACTTTCGTCAATTGGTGAAGTTTGACCCTCGCCACTGGCTTGCTTGGTTTGGAACTTGTGGAGCTGTGCATCGATGGATTTGCTCTTCAGTGTTTGGACTTTCAGCAGTGATAATGAAACCACACTGAACTGAACTAAACTTCAACTCTGAACACTGGACTGACAGTTTCAATTTACCAGAACTTCTATGTGAAGCTGCTTTGACACAATCTACATTGTAAAAGCGCTATAGAAATAAAGGTGAATTAAATTTGAGTGAACTACCTCTTATTTCACTCCAACTGAAAAGTTAAAGTAATGAACATCTTGAATGACAAAGCGTGTGAGTAAATGACCAGGAAAGTCTGACGTCAAAGGACAGTCCTGCGGCTGAGCTTCATCTGAGGACGTCTGACCCGCCGCACAACCTCGGCTTGTTGGCCGAACCTGTAAACAGGCGGCCGTGAGGAGATGGTGAGCCGTCGAGAGCAGGGGGCGAGTTTCTGGAGGATGTTTTATTAGGAAAGAAGCACAAGGACGCAACCTTATCCACATGAGACTCATTACCGAGCAGACAGCCATCAAAAACGGAATAACACCGAGTTTCGCGATTAGCGTAATTAGAATGCACTGCAAATGAACCCTGATTTAACCCTATGCACAGGTTTTGAAGTGGCCAAACATGCTATAAATGGCTCTGGGGTGGAAAAAGAGAAAGTTGCTGCTTTGTTAAATGTCAGATCTGTCATTGCTGACTCCCTTTTACACACCGTTCCACACCCATATGATTATTTCTTCTGTTGGAAGAAGATAAAAGTAGAATCTAACACATATATGTGTAGCTTTTCTACAAACAAGAGCAGCTCACAGGCTCAACAAATGAGGGTAATTATTGTTACCTAAATCTAAACCTACATTTCATTCAATAAAATAAATGCTGCACTCATCATTTAATCAGACGACTTATATAAATAAATGAAAGCCAAAAAATATCCCTGTGTGTGTTGTTTTTTTACGCTTAGTCAATATAAATCGAGCAAGAGCAGCATTGCACCAAATATTAGCATGTGAGGGACAGCGCAAATATAATATGCAATGCAAATGTATGCAAATATATGATTTGTACAACAGTACAACAAACAAGAGGTGAATATTAAGTCATTATAGAGTTAACATAAGATGTTATGTAATCCTTTTTAGGTCACACTTTTTAGGGTACAATTTCTGCTATTTATAAACTTGTAACTACGACTTTGGCCTTCAATTACTAATTAGCTACTTGGTAATAATTAAGGTAGGCATTAGGTCGGATTAGAAATGTAAAATAAAAACATGCATAATATGTAAGAATAAGATCATGGAGAATAGTTTAACAATGTTAACAGATTAATATGGAAGGGCACCTGTGGTGAAAAATCTACTTTTTAAGCTGTTTGGACAGACATATGTGTAGGTATAGTGTACAGACGGTCATATATGGCTGATATAAACACACCCAGTCCTTTTTTTTCGATTTAACAGCATATAAAAGGTGGACCAATTGGAGCGGTTTTGAAACAGACCGCAACTTGACGTAAGAGTGCGGTCCCCCCGCCCACCGAATTGATTGACAGCTGCGTATTATCATGTCTCCATAGTAACGCGTATAATCATACCAACAAGACAGAACGTGCGCAAAGCAACCGGGAATAAAAGATCTGTTCAGTTCGCTAAAGTCATCAATCATCATCAGATGTGATCAAGAGTGAGTTTCACAACTTTAAAACGTTTTAAAACAGTGCATGTTTGTGATGAACTACAGCGATTTACTCCATCAGCACAGCCGCGTGTCAGTACAATTATAAAAGAAGACGCTTCAATCTCGGTTTGTGGACGTTAAATCAGGTTCATTTTGTACATTAACATAATAGATCTCCATGCAGCAATGGATATTAACCTGTATCCTGTCACATTTGCTTGCAAAAAGAGTTGAAACAAGCTGTTTAGAGCTACAATACACGCACTTCACAAAGCTATAATCAATAATCTGATGGGTGTTTTGAGCTGAAACTTTTGTTGACACAAAAGACTTTATTAAATATAAAAAGGGGTAAAACGTGCCCTTTAAGTGCACAGTCTAAAGCACATGGCGCAGTAGCACTTATGGCTTGCATGAAACCACTGTTGTTATTTTAAAGATGGGGAAAACAATCGGTGCACCCAGCACATGGCCTAAAACGGTTGTTATGGGTGCGTTTTTAGAGACAACATAAGATGTTATGTAATCGTTTTCTGGCCAAACTATTTTAGGGTACAATTTCTGCTATTAATAAACTTGTAACTACGACTTTGGCCTTCAATTATTAATTGGCTACTTTTTAATAATTAAGGTAGGTATTAGGTCAGATTAGAAATGTAAAATAAAAACATGCATAATATGTAAGAATAAGATCATGCAGAATAGTTTAACAATGTTAACAGATTAATTTTGAAGGGCACCTGTGGTGAAAAATCTACTTTTTAAGCTGTTTGGACAATCGGTGCACCCAGCACATGGCCTAAAACGGTTGTTATGGGTGCGTTTTTGGTGTAACCAGCATTAAACCAAGTCTCATCTCCCATTGCCAGTAAGAGTGAGTTGCGATCGCACCATTGCTGACTTTGTAAATGGAAAAGACTATCTACAGAACGAGCCAGATTCTACCAAAGCGCCCTGAGGTGAAAGTAGCATTTTATGTGTAGAAAATAATAATCTTTTACATTATAATTCTTCAATGTTTCATATTGAAAGACATGTTGGTGCTACTGCACATCCCTGATGAAAATGAATGAATGAATGAAGTTTTTGTTGAGATGAATTGTTGGTGATTGGATGGGTGTTGTCCCAATTTACCAGGACATATAGGACAATTAAGACCTTTTTTAAAAACTATTTAAGTAATTATTTGAGTGAATTATGGCCTTTTTAAGGACTAAAATGTTGTTGTTTTTAGTTTAAGACACACATAAGTGAACATGCTTTATATTTTCACCTCAAATATGTAAAATATAAACAAATAAGCATGCAAGCACACATTTGACCAATCTTCTAGCACTCGATCTTCAAGATTCCACTGAAACACATGAATGAGAAACAATCATTTCTCACAAGTCACCGAGTAGGCATTTCAAGAAGGTGCTGTTGCAGAGACACAATCATTGCCACAGGCTGTCCTTCACCCAGAACAACACTAAAACACAAGCCTCAATTTCTCTGTGTGTGTGTGTGTGTGTGTCCCTGAGTGACAGATTCTATGTCAGACAAAACACTAACAGACACCGTAAAACCAAGCTAGATATCATTTTTATGTCAGCACTACATCTATGCACCATCTGTCCAACTTCTGTTTGGATCACCCGTCCAGTCCTCTAAACCACTCCTTAAAATGGCTCCGAAAGAAGCTCCTTAAATAAAACACGTGTTATCTTTTCATAAATGCTTCTAACTGGATGATATACCAAAGATTACGGTGTTTCACAGAACATGCAGTCCTGAGATGAAGCGTTCACAAACAATCACGCTGGGTTTCATGTTCTTCCTTGGCATAAATGAGTTACGCTCTCCTGCGGTGGTTGCAGACAGGCCTGCCTTTATAGTCTCCATACAGCCTTTCGGGATCATGTGAGTGATGGTACAAATGCTGGCCGGCAGCGGAAGCTAAATGGTTTATTATTGAAAGAAAATGCTTGAGTCTTAATTCAGCTCATAGGGGTAAATTAGAAGAAAAAAAAGAAGAAATTTTCGGTTTCTGAGGAGCCGGTCTCAATCATACTGTCGACGCTAATGAGATTATAAAATAATGTTCATCTAATGCACAAAGTGTCTCGTTCAAACATTCAAAACAAGCAGAAAGCAAAGTGCTCTTGGTGTTCTTCTTAAATAAATGTACTCGGGAACAAACCAGTTGGACTGACCTGTAATATCTGAGAACTGCAAACAAAATGAACGCTGCAGTGTGTTATACATCTCTAAAATGTGTGAAAACCTCAAAACTTGCCAAGCCGAGCAACAACATTCATATAATGTGCATGAAAAGCATCACTATCTCTAATACTTGGAGAACAATATGATTATGACTGTAGCAAATGCTTAACCTTATAGCGTAACACTTATGGCTTTAGAATTGGATTTCATTTTTATATGCAGAATTTTTACATTTTTATTTTTTGTTAATGTGCACCATAACCAATTTTTCTAACCTCTCAGCTTAAATTTCTTGCATTGATTGGTCAATCGAGGCAGCGAAGTTGTTTCTCAGAACCATAATAAACTAAACAGCCAAAACAAAAAAAACATTGCCTTTGTGAGAGGTTTTAGACCAGCAGGACCCAAAACACTGAGGACAAGATTTGAAAGATGAATGCAGGTGCAGGCAGTAAGGTCCTGTGTGGGTTGCGGGAGAATTCAATTATTCTTGGGATTCCTGCAAAATGGAAATATTTGAATTTATTTACTGAACACTAATACTCTCTTACTTATCTACTGCATACAAGCAACAAGAACGGCTAAAATAAAATAAAAATCATTATACAGCTGTGAGGTCGTAAGCTAATTATCTCATGGTTCTTGTGTGGAACTGTAGGCAATTTCTCGGTAGGTTCATGCGCAGAACTATGTGAAGTTTATTTATAAACTAATTTCGAGAGGATCACATGCTTATTATTGATCCCGCATTATCCAATTAATGATTCACCAATCAGACAATTCCTAAGTCTCCATAAATAACCAAAGTTCTATACCACAGCCATCTTCGTTTTGAAGAATCCCCCCTTCCACCCCTACTCCTCCTCCTTTCCTAGATGGGCGGCACGGCGGCCTACTGTTGACTCACAGCAGGAACTTCACTGATTCTAGTCCCTACCAAACTAGTCGACGTTTCTATGCAGACTTTAGATGCTAGGGTGGGTTTCCCCTAGGTCCCCTGGTTTCCTCCCACCATCCAAAAACATGCGACTTAAGTTAATCGACTAATCCAAATCAGCACCATAGACATGCTCCTAGTAAGTAGTTATCTCTTCATAGCAATGCCTAATTGTTCATTAACTACAACAGCAGGGGAGTTCTCGAGATCTACCTGAGCTCAAACTCCCCTCTCGCCCTGCAAACAGGAGGGAGCCCTGTGCTCATGGATCGCTTTCGTTTTCTCAAGCTCAGGGTTCTCTCCCAGGACAGAATGCAAAATACACTTTATAACCAATCATCAGCTAAGTGTGAACTCTTGAAATGCAAATTATTGTATGGTTAATCTGCGGAACTACAGGCTAACTCTCGCATGGTTCATGTGCAGAACTACAGGCTAACTCTCCCATGGTTCATGTGCAGAACTACAGGCTAACTCTCACATAGTCCATGTGCAGAACTACAGGCTAACTCTTGCGTGGTTCATGTCCGGAACTATAGGCTAATTCTCACGCAGTCATGTCCAGAACTATAGGCTAATTCTCGTGCGGTTCGTGTCCAGAACAATAGGCTTATTTCTCACACATTCATGTCCAGAACTATAGGCTAATTCTCGCGCGGGTTATGTCCGAAACAATAGGCCAATTATTGCATGATTCATTTGAGGAACTATTGGCTAATTCTTGGATGGTTCTCGCTAGGAACTATAGGCTAATAATAGGCTTATACTCACTTGGTCTATGCATGGAACTATATGCTAATTATCACGTGGTTCATGTGTGGAACTATAGGCTAATTATCATCATGTGGTTCATGTGTGGAACTATAGGCTAATTATCCTGTGGTTCATGTGTGGAACTAT
>CAIGQQ010005185.1:3438789-3451287 GCA_903798035.1 Danio albolineatus
GTGTTTGATTAGGGTTGGAGCTAAATTCTGCAGGACACCGGACCTCCGGGAACAAGTTTGGTGACCCCTGATATACAGTAATATTGTTAGTTTCACTCAGCGATTTGGTTTTAAACACAATTCCTGTGAAGTAACAGTGCTTTATATATCAGTGTACAGTGTAAACAACGAATCTAAATTTATATATTAATGAGAACCACACCGACTTCACATAAGAATCTGATTCTATTCATCTGAAATAGTTTAGGAAAAAGATTAAATTTTTGCTTTAATTGTTTAATAGATAATAAAAAAGACATTAAGTCCTACATTAGGTCCTACTTGAGCCAAGTCTCAAAGGTAAAGGTAGAGGCGTTGGTATTGTAATATTTTGAGTTTCTCTCTGGTTTTAAATACAATTCTTTTAAAGTAGTGGTGCTGTATACATCAGTGTACAATGTAAACAATAAATCTCGATCTAAACTTTTACTGGCGACTGTATAAAAGGCCCCCAGGGAACCACACAGCCTTCACTAAAGAATTTGCTCTTGTTTTTTAAAATCTGAAATAGTTTTACCTACGGATGCAATTTTTGTTTTGAATGTTGAGAGATTTCAATATCCATGTAGATAAATAAGATGTATTAAGTCCTACTTGATCATACTTCAGCCGTAATGTGTTTTAGGCTGTACAGTGTGGCCGGAGATCAGAAGCATAATGAAAACTCCAGTGCATGTGGAAGAGGAGCATTTTCACTCTAAAATTTCATTTTAAAACAAAAACATCATGCAAATTCCCTTCTACTAAATTAGCATACTTTAAAGCCATTGCCTGTTGGGCTAGAAAATCACCAATCCAGACTAACAACACTGCCGAACGTGGTTTTGTTTACATTTCCCGCTATGAGAGCGCTGCTGGACTCAAAATGGGTTTGTAAGGAACTTTTTTTTTTTTTTTTTCACCCGAGAGCTTTTCACATCTGGAAATGGTGAAATCGGGATTTGCTGCTCGTCTCCTTTTAAAGCAGACGTCGCTCCAGTTCATAATGATTGTCCTGTCTCTACATGTGGCAAAGTTAGTTCCTGTCGTCAGCAGTACTCTTTCAGTGTTTAAAGACAGACCTTAGTCAGAGTGATTAGAACTGTTACTGAGTTTATAGTACGTTAATATCACTACAATATTATAGACTGAAATATCCCCTGTAAATGCTGCTCTCCGAGTGGAAACCTGTAAACACCGCAGTCAAACAATTACTTCAGTGTAGAATTTTCGCCACATTTTGTGACAGGATAATCTATACACACACGGCTTTCTGACGCTACCTACAGAGTGCTTCTGAGTTACCGAGAAATGCGGAGGGTTCTTATTTCTCTCATACACCGCGCGGTATCAAACACTCCATTAAAACCTCACATCTCAGGTGTTTCTCACATGTCGTTTGTCACGGGGGGCATGCAGGAAATGTTCCTGAATATAAGTGAAAGTGCCAAACTGCCATTAAAGTCGACAAATTAATAATTTGGCAAATAATTCGATTACTGATGTCAATGTAAACAGTCACTGTTTTCTCCCCGCTGCGTCTGTTTGTGTGTTGCCTGTTTGAAAATCAGCACGTGCCCAAATGGAAACTCCCATTTTTATGCAAAACCTTCCCTCTTTCCCTCCCCTTACACTCCCACCTAAACAAAGCTGAACACACCCACTTTACTGAGATTTTCCAGACTGTAGGTGTGAAAACACCCTGCTGAGACAGGGGGGTTTCGTGGCCCTTTAAGTGTGCACGGAGCTTGTTTTTCTGAAGAAGAGTGAAAAATCCAGTCAGAAAGAGGAGCAATTTCATTATAATTCTATTTTAAAACAAAAACATCATGCAAAAATCTCTTCTGCTAAAAATGTGCATATTTTGAGGCCATTTCCTGTTGAGCTGGAAAATCGCCAATCCAATCTAGCAACACTGCCGACTGCGAAAATGTGACTATGGACGCACTCCAAAACGAAATATCCGCTTCATTTCGAAAGCATCAGACTTATTTAAGGAGATGTCAAAAACGACATGCATTACAAGCCTGGACGAGCGGTGAGTAACTGGATTCTCAGCAGTTATTAGCTTTTATAAACCTCCTGATGTGTCCAGAGGGAGATACAGTAGCGAAGTCCGCTTGGCTCTCATTTATTTCAGTAAAAGCGTTTGCCAATAAGCAGGCGCTATCCAAATAGCACAGCACATGCCATGAATTAGCCGACGGATGCGCTATAGCCTCTTTCAATCTGTCCGGGCCGATGCTCTCGAACCCAGCAGAAGCCCATTTGGATGCAGCCCAGGAGAGGTAAGACGGGCATCGCACATCCATCTTTCTGTCAAGACGCAGACGCCACAGTCTCTGCGCACACACACATCCAATAACAGGCAGAGAAAACACTGAGTCCGCCTTTACGAACCACTGCCGCAACATTATCTGCCATCATGTCTGTTGAAAAGACCTCTGACTCCCAATGCAAACGCTGTCTGCTGAAGCCTGCAGCAGATACTCTGGAGACTTTGTTTTTTTTTAGCTTCACTCGGAGCTGAAGAGGGACCGTGAGGATTCGGGAAACGACACAGACAGCAATAAATGTCACAAGCTGGACTCGAACATGAACAGCCTGCATGACTCAAAGTTTTCAAGAACATGATCCAAGCAGCAGACTCGACCACTGATCGGAGACATGGCATTAAGATCAACACTGAATCAAAATGTGTTTTCATTTAAAGGGCACCTATTATGCAAAAAAATCACATTTATCTGAGGTTTTAAACACAGTTGTGTGGCAACATTTTGTAAATATAACTAGCTTCTGATAGTGAAAATGCATTGATTTTATTTTTTATAATCACACTTGATTAAAACAGTCTGCTGAAACACTTTGATTAACTTTGTACGTGTCATCAGAGGGGGAAAGCCCCGCCCATTAGTGACCATCTCTCCCTCATTAGCATAGGACGTTAGTCTTGCTTTTGAATCTGCTACTATGCTGATGCACAGGCATTTGTAACTCCGCCCTCTTCATTTAAATTTAAAGCGACAGTCACCAAAACGACACAATTACGGTTAAATTCTAGTTTCAGAGAGTCATAACACATTATTTGTGTGGATATTTTGAGCTGAAACTTACTCACACTCACGCTAGAGACATCAGAGACTTGTTTTATCTAATTAAAAGTGGCATAATATGTCTCCTTTAAATCTTTTTTTTTCACATAATCTTGGTTTGGTCATTTGTTTCGCTTGCTCGCTTGTTAAATATTTGACAAACTTTTGCAGGAATAGCCAATTGTCATAAGGATTCTTCATATCTGCCATGTATTTCAACCAGATTCATGCTGTATTTTCTTTGAAAAGATAGAGATATTGTTATGCTAATTCTTTAACTGCCTTAAAGGGGTGGTTCATCCAAAAACATTTTGACTTTATGATCATTTTTCATGAGGCATGATAATATGCCAATTTTATATTTCTTTTTACTAGGAATGTTAAAAAAAAAACTTTGCGCTGCTTTATATCTTTGTGTAAACCTTGATAGTCATTCATTCATTTATTCATTTTATTCGCTTCTTTTTTATTTAATTTTTATCTATCTATGAAATATTTATTTATGCAACACAGCACTGAAATGTTTTTGTTAGATTGTTTTGTCTCGTTTCTTGTCTAAATATCTAAAAATTCTTAAATCAAGAAGCATTTTCTAGATTAGCAGAACATGTTGTCTAGTTTAAAGACACAGCATGCCAAAATTAGCAAAACAATCTTAAAAAATAATCTTATTTTTTTCCAAAAATAAGGTCAAGAATCTTGGTGTGACTCTGGAGTCAGATCTGAATTTCAATAGTCAAGCCAAAGCAGTTAGTAAATCAGCATACTATCATCTGAAAAACACTGCAAGAATTAGATGATTTGTTTCTAGTGAGGATTCAGAGAAACTTGTTCATGCTTTTATCAGCAGCAGAGTGGATTACTGTAATGGACTCCTCACTGGCCTCACAAAAAGACAGTCAGACAGTTGCAGCTCATCCAGAACGTTGCGGCCAGGATTCTGACCAGAAGCAGAAAATCAGAGCACATCACACCTGCCCTCAGGTCTTTACACTGGCTCCCAGTCACATCGCATTGTGTCTTTCTTTTCTTTTTCATTCTTTTATAACCTGTTTTAACACGTTTTAATCACTGTTATTATTTGTTTTTATTCTCTTATACACTTGTCTCTTTTATTCCTGTTTATGTAAAGCACTTTGAATTGCCACTGTGTATGAAATGTGCTATTTAAATAAACTTGCCTTGCCTTGCTTTTCATTATGACATAAGATTATTTTGCTTACCCCATTTGGTAGATTATTTATCTAATTTTAAGAAGAAAAAAAATCTATTTTGGCATGTTATTTCTTAAAACAAGACAGTATTTATTGCTCATGTAGAAACTGCTTCTTGATTTAAGAATTTTTGAGACACTTGGACTCGAAAAACATCTTTAAAAAGCATTTATGCACTGAGCACTTGTCAAAATTCCTACACTTTTTGTTCCTTCATGAATAAGCTATGGTAAATCAAAAATAGAGCAAGAATCTGGATGAACTACACAACAGATTTGAAGAATCCCTATTTTTAGGACTTCATTATGCTACACTTTTTTTCCTCCACAAATAACCTATTGTAAATCAAAATTGTGTTTGAAAACACTCACAATAAGGTTTTAAAGCACAGCTATAGAGCACAACAGTGTTCAAACAGCCCAGACGAGCTCTGAAAAAGCACAATAGAGCGGGGCAGGAGCAAGTGTTGTGTTATTGCAGAGAACGAGAGTTTAGGAGTGAATCTGCAGAGGTCACTGGCTCGTCTGGGCTCTTTTCTCTCATCACGTTACTTCAATTAGCTCAGCAGGAGCCCGGCAGCACGAGCCCAGAACATTCCACACCACCGACTGCTGATCTACGCCAGCACTGAGAGCACAGCACACAAACACACACACACACACATGCACAGACCAGCTATTAGAAGAAATAACATGTACAAATTTAATAAGAGAATACAAAGACGACAATGTGAGGCTTTAAAAAAAAAACGGCGATAAAAGATCTGGAGTGTGATTTGTGGAGAATGGATGAATAAAATATGCAAAATCCAATATAGATGGTGTCAAATAAGCCGACTGTATATTGTGAATTTTACTGGCTTATATATTTAGTTGCTTTTTTGTCTTCCTGTAAGTAGTTTTATATAAAAGAGTGCAGCTTGATCTCACGAGGAAACGTAAGTATTAAAAGATAAAAGATCTGGAGTGTGATTTGTGGAGAATGGATGAATAAAATATGCAAAATCCAATATACATGGTGTCAAATAAGCCGACTGTATATTGTGAATTTTACTGGCCTATTAGTTGCTTTTTTTGTCTTCCTGTAAGTAGTTTTATATAAAAGAGTCCAGCTGAGGAGACGTGGAAGCGTAAGTATTTTTAAATTTTGTCAGTATAGTGGCTAGTAGTGGCTAATTCAGTTTCAATCATATGAAAATATAAGATTTTTAAGAGGAGGCGTGGCACCCAACCCTGCCCCTAAACCCAACTATCATTGGGGGTTAATCAAATCATACTAAATTGTACTAATAAGATTGTATGAATTCATGCATATTAAATTCTAAATCAAACGGTTGATGAGTTCACTACGAAGCTATTAACATGACATGCTTTTTTAACATTTTCATAAACAAAACAAAACAAAAAACAAAACAAGACAAAAAAACAACAAAACAAAAGACAAAACAAAAACAAAACAAGACAAAACAAGACAAAAAACAAAACAACAAAAAACTAAGGACAAAACAAAAAAACTAAACAAGAGAAAAAAAACAAGACAAAAAAAGACAAAAAAATAAAACAAGACAAAAAACAAGACAAAACAAAACAAGACAAAACAAGAAAAAAAAGACAAAAAAAACAAAACAAGACAAAAAAACAAAACAAGACAAAAGACAAAAAAGACAAAAAAACAAGACAAAACAAAAGACAAAAAAAAAATCACAAAAAAACAAGACAAGACAAAACAAGATAAAAAGGCATAAAAAGGACAAAAAACCCAACAAAACAACTAAATAAAACAAAATAAAACAAGACAAGACAAAACAAAACAAAAAACAAGACAAAAAAACAACAAAATGAGACAAAAAAACAAGACAAGACAAAAACAAAAAAAGACAAAACAAAACAAGACAAAAAAAGACAAAAAACAAGACAAGACAAAACAAGACAAAAACAAAAAACAAGACAAGACAAAACAAGACAAAAACAAAAAATAAGACAAAAAAACAAGACAAAAAAAACAAGACAAAAAAACCCAAAACAAAACAAAGCAAAACAAAATGACAGGGGGTGTCTGCCAAAGCATTTCTTTCCAATTATTATGGCGAATCTCCAAATTGTAAGGCTGTAAAAATAAAGACCGGCGCATTAAACCTTGATTAGGATTTTGTAAAGTTGTGAAAAACGTCAAAGGGTTGTGGTTACAATATATCACCACAGGCGATCCACAAAATGTTGAAGCGCCCAAACCAACGCCAAGGCTTCCTTTTCGATTACGGACGAGTAGGGCACCACTGAGATAGTAGCCTGCTTCTCTTAACTTTGTATGTTTGATGATTGTTTGTATTGTTCTCATGTGTTGATGGATGAGATGGCAAGTGTGTCTGTATGTTTTTATGAGTCCGACCCGATTATCTTTTAATCTTTTCCTATTAAAAAAATATGAATAAATAAATAAAAATATCTGGTCAAAAACAACAACAACAAAAACATGTGTACCAAATTTCTAATTGCTGTATTAAATCAATACACAAAACTCATAAAAACAAGTGAATCAGTCACCGTTCACTCCTACTGTACTTTTCTATTTGGGTCATTTCCACTATGAATCAGAAAAAGGAAAGCAAAGTCTCCACGGTCCAAAAGGCATGAAAATATCATTGGTCGTCTGACACTAAAAGAGAACGACCACAGACTGGACAGTCCAGGAAAAAACACACACAGAAAAGTCAGCAGAAAAAGTGAACTCAGTAACTTCTCCAAACTCAATACACTTGTCCAGTCATTTCTATTAAACACTTCCTTAACGATTCTGCCTTGTTGGAAACATATCAAGATCACGTCAGATTAAGTTTTATTGATATTTATTTATTTCCCAGAGATGGGTTGTGGCTGGAAGGGCATCCGCTGCGTAAAACAAATGCCGGATAAGTTGGCGGTTCATTCCGCTGTGGCGACCCCGGATTAATAAAGGGACTAAGCCGAAAAGAAAATGAATGAATGAATGAATGATATTTATTTAATCAAGATATTGTCAGACACCGTAAGTGTGTGTGTCTATGCATTAAAATACTTTAACTCACTATTTCCCTACCTTATAGCTATATTATTAGGTCAGAATGAATTTTAAAATGCTCGCTGAATTTTGCTACAAATGAAAATGTAAAATCCTACATGTCCTAACTGTGAGTCTAAAAGCATTTAGGACATTTTGCTACAATATTTGCTTATGTGTTGCACAAACACAACAGTTAAATTAGGGTAACACATTACCAATTTAATTTGGCAACTTGCAAAGCATTAAAAATAGTTAATTTATAGATTGAATTTATCTTATTTAATATATAATATATATTGAAACTACGATGGAAAATGACTTATGCAAATGATATGATTTCATTATCAATATGCAGCAAACTTTGCACATATCGTTTTGCGCACTACATTTCAGAATGATTTTTGCTGCAAACATTGCACGTGTTATGCTGCAAATCCAACCTTGCGTTTCCTAATCATGAGTCTAAATGCATTTAGGGCACATATCATTTAAGCCAGTGTTTCTCAACCGTGTTCTTGGAGGACCACCGACACTGCATGTTTTGGATGTCTCCTTTGTCTGTCAAATGCATCACAGATCTTTCAGTCTCTGCTAATGAGCTGATGACCTGAATCAGGTGTGTTTGGTTAAAGAGACCAGGAAAATGTGCAGAGCTCCTGGAACGTGGTTGAGAAACACAGATTTAAACGATCATTTTGCTACAATTTCTACTTGTACGTTATACACCTCGAACTCAGTTTGGGTATCACATTTTCCATTAAATGTTGTAGCTTAAAAAGCATTACAATATGGATGCACTTTACACAGTACATCAGTGCAAACGGTATCATTTCATTTTAGTTTTGCACCAACCATTGCACACGTCTTGGAAAATGCAAACTGAAACAGAAATATGTTGCCATTTAACATATTGCATTGCCATTTTGCACATTACACTTCCAAATTAATTTTGCTACTCGTATGCTTCCATAGTCGGGTGCATATGAAGAGAAAG
Organism: Danio albolineatus; assembly: GCA_903798035.1. Taxonomy (NCBI): domain Eukaryota; kingdom Metazoa; phylum Chordata; class Actinopteri; order Cypriniformes; family Danionidae; genus Danio; species Danio albolineatus. The sequence goes on from CAIGQQ010005185.1 coordinate 3,447,147, forward strand.
TGCTTTACACTCAAAAAAGCACAATGTTTGTTTCTAGAAATATGAAGTCGTTTTTAAGAAAGTGTCTGGTGGAAATGTGCCAAACTGGTGCAAGTGTTGGTTAAAGTGTCAAAGACGAAAAAGCGTGTTTTGTACAGGTGGTTTGTCAAGCCCACTCACTTGTATGAGGAAGACTCAAAAGCATGTAATGTTTTTGTTTCTGGAGATATGGGGTAGTTTTAAAAAAAAGTGTCTGGTGGAAATGTGCAAAACTGGAGCGACTGTCAGTTAAAATGACAAAGAGATGAAAGAGTGTGTTTTCTACAGGTGGATTGTCAAGCCCACTCACCTGTGTGAGGCAGACTCAGAAAAGCACAATGGCTTTTTTTTTTCTAGAAATATGAAACGGTTTTAAGAAAGTGTCTGGTGGAAATGTGCAAAACTAATGCTAGTGGCAATGATGAAAAAGTGTGTTTTCTTCTGGTGGTTTGTCAATCCCACTCACCGGTATGAGGAAGACTCAAAAACATGTTTTTTTCTGGAGATATGGGGTAGTTTAAAAAAAAAAAGTGTCTGGTGGAGATTTGCAAAACTGAAATGAGTGTTGGTTAAAATGGCAAAGAGATGAAAGAGTGTTTTCTCTACAGGTGGTTTGTCAAGCCCACTCACCTGTGTGAGGAAGACTCAGAAAAGCACAAAGGCTTTTTTTTCTAGAAATATGAAACGGTTTTAAGAAAGTGTCCTGTGGAAATGTGCAAAACTAGTGCTAGTGGCCATTAAAGTGTCAATGATGAAAGAGTGTTTTCTACAGGTGGTTTGTCAAGCCCACTCACCAGTATGAGGAAGACTCAAAAACCTATGTTTTTTTCTACAGATATGGAACGGTTTTAAGAAATTGTCTGGTGGAGATGTGCCAAACTGGTGGAAGTGTCAGTTAAAATGTCAAAAACGAAACGGTGTGTTTTCTACAGGTGGTTTGTCAAGCCCACTCACCAGTGTGAGGCAGACTCAGAAAAGCACAATGTTTTTTTTTTTCTAGATATATTAAAGGGTTTTAAGAAAGTGTCTGGTGGAAATGTGCAAAACTGGTGCAAGTGGCGGTTAAAGTGTGAAAGTTGAAAAAGTATGTTTCTACATGTGGTTTGTAAAGCCCACTCACCGGTATGAGGAAGACTCAGAAACGTATAATGTTTTTTTTTTTTCTTCTGGAGATATGGAGAACTTTTAAGAAAGTGTCTGGTGGAAATGTGCCAAACTGGAGCGACTGTCAGTTAAAATGATAGAGAGATGAAAGAGTGTATTTTCTACAGGTGGTTTGTAAAGCCCACTCACCGGTATGAGGAAGACTCAAAAACAATGTTTTTTTTGTTTTTTTTTCTGGAGATATGGAGTAGTTTTAAGAAAGTGTCTGGTGAAAATGTGCCAAAATGGTGCAAATGTTGCTTAAAGTGTCAAAGATGAAACTGTGTTTTCTACAGGTGGTTTGTCAAGCCCACTCACCTGTGTGAGGCACACTCAAAAACGTATAATGTTTATTTCTAGAGATATAGAGTGGTTTTAAGAAAGTATCTGGTGCAAATGTGCAAAACTAGTGCAAGAGGCGGTTAAAATGACAGAGATGAAAGATTGTGTTTTCTACAGGTGGTTTGTCAAGCCCACTCACCTTTATGAGGCAGACTCAGAAAAACACAATATTATTTTCTAGAAATATGAAATGGTTTTAAGAAAGTGTCTGGTGCAAATGTGCAAAACTGGTGCAAGTGTTGGTTAAAGTGTCAAAGAGTGTGTTTTTAACAGGTGGTTTGTCAAGCCCACTCACCAGTGTGAGGCAGAATCAGAAAAACACAATGTTTATTTCTAGCGATATGGGGTAGTTTTAAGAAAGTGTCTGGTGTAAATGTGCAAAACTGGAGCAAGTATCGGTTAAAAATGACAGAGACGAAAAAGTGGTTTTCTACAGGTGGTTTGTCAAGCCCACTCACCTGTTTGAGGCTGGTTGGAAGGAGAGGGGATCCTGCTTTTTGGGAGCTGGGATTGTAGATAATATTTCAGTAAAAATCGCTTTAAAAGCAATCTTTTTGTTCATTTGGTTGCAAAACTGCATGTGAATAAAAGAAACTCCTAATTTCCATCTTAAAAGAAAAGCTGAGTTCAGTTTATAATTCAATATATTAAGACACATACGTTAGGGATTTGTATGAAAAATGAACTGTACAAACGCAGCAGCAAAAATGTGCTTACTCTCCCGAAAATAAAAGCAGCGCGCGACCCGAAGAGATAAATATTTGAGTCATTATCAGTTAAACTCAAAGCTGGCAGAAACACACAAACAGATCACAAAGTTTCTCCAATCGCAAAATGTAAGACCATCAAAATACCACAGTAAACACATTCTGTTGGTGAGCTTCAAGATTACAGGGAGCCTGCTGCTTTTGATGTACGAGCAGATGCACATTAAGATGTATTTACGTTTTTTTCCCCCAGTTCTTATTCAAAACGCTTTGATAAAGAAGTCCGAAAAAGCCTCATTGGAAACTTTTCCTCATATAGGAGTGAGCTCAATTTAGCCTGTTACGCCTCATTGCTCTTTTTTGGTAGGACACGGAGAAACTGAAGGGATGCAATCAGAAAGGCCTGTGATATACAGTTAAAAACAGACTTCCTGCAGCGTTGCATCTTAAAACTGACCAAATAGAAGAGTAAAGAAAACACTAAATTACAATCAAGAAGGCTTCAGAACAACCTAAAACCGGCATACACATCCCAAAATACCCCTATATATCATTTAGCAAGAAATTACAGAAAATGAAACCATCAAAGACACACACACTAGAGCTGCACAATATATGGTTTCAGCATCAATATCGCAATAGACACGCCGCAGGACATATGCAATGTTGAGTTAGTATTATAATTTATCATTTGCATGAGTTTTTGATGCCTGGAATAATTGTGTAATGATTTTAAAAGCTTTCAGGTATAAGAAATTGCACTACTTATGAATTATTTTGATTTTGATCATTCATTACACTCTATTTTTGTTGCATCTTTTTCTTCAATGTATTTATAGATTGTTATGCATGAAAGCACTCACAACATGTGCAAATCAAAAATGGACTGCAAATAGCACAGACCACACGAAACGTGTTGGAGCACCCCCAAAAAAAGTTTCTAGATGGTTTATAATATTTTATGGAGATGCAAATAGCAAACATTAATTCATCAATCATTGACTAAACACGTGCATGAAAATACAACACATTCAAATATATGTCGAGGATCCCAAAAAGTTTCTGGATTGTTTTTTAGATTTTATGGAGATGGAGATCCCAATTGATCTAACATCATAAATTCTTTCCAAATAGAGATATTAAGTCCTGATATTAAGTGAAATTGTATTCATATCGCTATATGCAGTCAGCAGGTGCTTTGAGCACAAAACCCTAGAGAGCAGTGCACGTCAGACAGTTTAATCAAGGATGTACGGCTGGATGGCGTCTCACTATAGTTGTTAAACGTGATATTTAATTAATCTTGTTTCTATCTAACGACTCTTCGGTCTCTTGAATCTATCAGGTAACGCGTCACAGCGTCAGTACACTGCTTCAATCTTTCGCTTCACGCTGGTACTCAGTAATGTTAGTGTAAATCTCAGATACTGTTGGTTGTGCACCTTTTTAACCAACCAAGTTTGTCGACGCCATTATAACGACACAGATCGCTCTGCCTATTCATGCCTGTGGAAAAAGTGATAGACAGGTGGTAATTTGTGTGTAACTTTATTTGTGATTATTTATGATTTGGTTATGGGGAAAACAAAGACCATACGGGTCAGGTAGTTGAAACGGTAGGATACAAATAATTAATTCGTTATGAATTAATTAATTATCCATAATTAATGAATGCACCTGCCTACGACGACGATGCCATCGTCCATCGCGATGTTTACATACAATGCCAAATTGGTAGACATCGCCCTAATATATATATATATATATATATTTATATTTCCAATATCGTACAGCCCATATATAGCTTTCATTCCCTGCCTTACTCTTGACTTGTGTTTTTTGTTAAACAATATTATCTTTTACTATAATATTATGTATTTTTATAAACTTTTATACTTTTTTATATTACTATATATTTTTACTATATATAT
>CAIGQQ010005185.1:3486287-3499269 GCA_903798035.1 Danio albolineatus
AGTATAATATAAAAAAACTATAAAAATAATTATTAGATTTTTAATAATAATAATAATAATAATAATAAGGTATTTTATTATCTACATTTTTCTAAATAAATAATGTAAACTCTTTAAAATAAATAAATAAATAAATAAATAAAATCTGGGTTATTGTAACCCAATGTTTTGTCAAATATGAACAAACCCAACATTCAAATAAATTACTTTTTTTTTTTTTTTAGACCCAACATTGGGTTACAACCACCAAGCATTTTTTTTTTTTTTGGAATGTACTGACACGTTAAGATTTCATTTCAGTAATTTTCATTAGAATTAAACATTAACACGGTGTAATTAATAAAAGCCTGTTTGTATAGTACGGGCATTTGCACAAGATTGTAAATGTACTGTTCTCCAGATGTTTATTCATTATTTGTTAAACATTTCATTAAAAGTGAGCAGGGGGAAATGAGCTCCCAGTTAAATAATTCCAACAGTAAAATAAAATGATTTTTTTCAAAAAAAAATTATGATTTGCCCATTTTATTAAAATGACACTATCATGATTTATTATTTTTAATGCTTCTCAAGTGACCATACATATTTTTTTACAAGTTACTTTGCAAGATACTAGTATTAAGCAGGTCACACACCGGATGCGCCGCTCGACGCCGAGCAGCGGCGCGTACATAACAGCTTGAGCGGGTCACACACCAGATGTGCCGCTCGGCGCCGTGTACATACCAGCTTGAAGGTATAATTCGCTCGAGATTACTTGCGTGTTCTTCATGATGGGTAATTTAATGAATTATTTGAACTTATTTGAGTTTTGAACTTTAGTCAACTAAAAGAATCTAGTTATATTGTATCTGTTGCCTAGGCAACTTGTTACATGTAGCAATATTATATTTTTAGCTAGCGTTTGCTAGCCTTTGTGAATATTGAATCAAACGCCTTAAGTATAATTTTAGTATAATGTATGTTATGTATAACTTTATACAATGTAATATAATGTTATTTAATATGAAACTATTCAGATGGCGCTCTGTGGCGCGGGAGAAATATGAGCAGTGTCCTGAGGCGCCGCGGACAGCCGCCGACTTGCGGCGCCGGTGTGCCTATGCTGATAGAAACCTATGTTTAGAATTCTAAAATACATGGCGCTGGTGACACGCCACCAATCGGCGCATCCGGTGTGTGACCCCCTTTACAGTAAAGTAAAATATAAAGGCTTTTCTAGGTTAATTAGTTAACTAGGCAAGTTAGGGAAATTAGGCAAGTCATTGGACAACATGTCTTTAGGGGCTAATAACATTGATTATGCACTACCTGACCTAACAAATAACTTGACTTCTAGTTTATCTTTTTATCAGAAGTGGCTTATATGAAAGGCAAAGGCCTCCCAATAATGTTTATGTCTGGTGACTGGGCTGGCCAATCCTGGAGCACCTTGACCTTCTTTGCTTTCAGGAACTTTGATGTGGAGGCTGAAGTATGAGTAGGAGCTCTATCCTGCTGGAGAATATGTCCTATCCTGTGGTTTGTAATGTAAAGCGCAGCACAAATGTCTTGACTGTTGATGTTGCCATCCACTCTGCAGATCTCTCGCACACCCCCATACTGAATGTAACCCCAAACCATCATTTTTCCTTCACCAAACTTGACGGATTTCTGTGAGAATCTTGAGTCCATGCGGGTTCCAGTAGTTGCTCTTAAAACCGGGATCGACGACAAGACTTTTGTCAGGTGGTGTATATTTATTCATTCCAAACTAAATAAGCTTTTCTCTACACAATATTTATAGATATATATAAATAAAATAAGAAAACTGTGAAAATATGCATGCTCCATTAAACATTACATGAGAAATGTTTGAAAAAGACTTCACAGAATGGCTAATAACCAACTAATCAAATGTTGCAAACTGAGTTTATTCAATATTTTTGCCCATGCACAAGGGATACGGCTGAACGACATCTCAATCATGTGGGAGCCCTAGCAGCTTTTTGTGCATGTAGATACAGGATGAACCTGTGACCCAGCAATACATTATTCAGCAAACAGACAGCTTATCAATAACAAGCTCACAAAACTTCCATCACAATGCGAGCGCGGCAGTGTCAATCAGCGGTAATTGAATCAGTGCAGTATCCGCGGGTAAAGTCAAGGCCACTGCTGTAGAAGCTCAAGCAGATGGTGCAGCAAAGGGAACTGGGCCAAAACTCAAACGGCCCAGTTTAACACAATCAACCCGTCAGCACACAAACCACAGCCTCAGAGAGCCCCGGCATGTCTTGGCAATGAAATCACAATGATATGGAGAGGAAAAAAAAAGTAGATTGTTCCAGCAGCAAGTGGTGTAAAGTAACAAATGACAAACACTCAAACTACTCCAATTGATGGTTAAAATTGACCGGAGTACATTTTTAGTGGTGTATTGGTACTTTTACAGTATTATTTTCCATCAACCAGTAGAATAATCAGCACTTTAAGACATTTATAGACACAGAAATTTAGAGATGCACCAATATGGAGTTTGACCAATATGATAACATGTTAGATTTGGCGGCCAATAGCCGATATATCAGACAATAAAAATAAATACAAAATGTTCTGCATGTTTGCAAACAAAAAAAAAACATAAATAAAACTACCAAGTCTCTGAATATTAACAAAATCAAAATAATTATGAAAAGTGTCAGCCAGCTGGCATGTTAAGTGATTTAACCAGCAGAAATAATACATCGTTTATCTGCCTAAAGGAGCTGAGTGGAAGTTTTTGACTCTTTTCTATAGCATAAAAATATCATAATATGTTTAAGATATTTAAGAAACATACTAGGTGAACATTCTTGTTTATCTGAAAAACAATGCTGAAGTCAGATATTCTGCTTTGAAAATGTGCATTATTTGCCGGAACGCTGTCTTTGTTTTTGGTATTTTTAACCTGCCCAATGCCAGTTTAGCCAATTATAATTCAGCACCCCTGGGTTGCCTTGATGGAAAACCACATATTTAATTAATTCAGTCATGAAGACTCTCAAAGCATGCGCCTGTGACCGAAATGTGACCTCCGGTGGACAGTAGCAGACTTTGAAATGAGACGCAGACTCAAAGTCTTACACGAGGTGGTTATTAATTTGCAAATAATATAAATATTACATGTGTAAACATTAGGTGAGCAGGTTACATTTTAACCGCGTGCCCTAACAATACGCTACGTGACAGCATTTGCAATGAGCAAGTTGGCTATTTGCACCAGGCGAAACACGATAGAAATGTAAATACAGCCATTCAGAAGCACAGAATAGTGCACTCACGAAATGGTAAGGTTTATAATCTAATTAATACATATCAACATTATCCTCTTTAACATTATTAAATGTACATGCTGAATCACTGATATGTGTTGGCTTGCACTCAGTCACAGTTCTGAAGTTTCTTATTTTCACGCAGCTCTCATCACCGCCCATACTCGTCACCGCTACCAAGCCACCAATCACAGAGCTTGTGCTAAAATGCCATCCAAATGCTGCTATTTCCACAGAGCTTCTTCTGTTTTTGTATTTGGCCTTCCAATGGACATGACACAAAGACAGAAGTGCTTACAGTTTAATTATGTTCCAGAGAATTATAAAAAAATGATAGAGCTAGCATTTGAGAAAGGTCATTTACAGTTACACTGACTGACAGTATTCACACAGCAGAGGCTAAGTGTGTGCTAGTAGAGGTGTGATGCTGCCATTATGTTAGCTGACCAATCAGAGCCTCGTGAGGGCGGGCCTTTCAAAGGGCCTAAGAAATATGACAGTGGTTTTCATGTTAGCTGAGTAGCTGTATATAATCAAAGTCAGATATATGAAAAAATTACGTGATTTTCTATGTAATTAACCCAATTATTTTTTCAGACCCAACATTGGGTTACAACAACATAGCATTTATTTGAGTGTACTGAAATGCTAAGATTTTTAGTAAATTTTCATTAGAATTAAACATTAACACGGTGTAATTAATAAAGTCTGTACAGTATGGGCATTTGCTCAAGATTGTAAATAAATGTACTGTTCTCCAGATGTTTATTCATTATTTGTTAAAGATTTCCTTAAAAGCGAGCAGGGGGAAATGAGCTCCCAGTTAAATAATTCATACAGTAAAATAAAATACTGACAGTATTCACACAGCAGAGGCAAAGTGTGTGCTAGTAGAGGTGTGATGATGCCATTATGTTAGCTGACCAATCAGAGCCTCTTGAGGGCAGGCTTTCAGAGGAACTAAGAAATATGACAGTGGTTTTTATGTTAGCCGAGTAGCTGTATATAATCAAAGTCAGATTTATGAACAAATAACCTGATTTTCTACAAGTGAAGCATGAGCACACATTTCTTTGCATCTTATAAACACAAACAAGCCTTAAAAATACATTCTGGACCACCCCTTTAAGTTATCTAAAAAAAAACTCAACAACTGTGTTGCTTCTGCTCATTTTAAATGGGTAGTTTGAGCAAACAGCAAACAGAGTGAATATTTACTTCTCACTATGCTCCAGTACTTTCAGAAGGGCGACTATTTACTGTGTTTACAACAGATACTTTTACTCTACTTGCACTACATTATATTGGCAAGTAACCAGACTTTTACTTGAGCAAGATTTTCTCCACCACAGCCAAGCGAATGAAATCACGTGCAAATAAAAGTGTTATATGGGGAAGTAGGGCATTTCTTGCAGTGCTGGAAGGCATTTCTTCCTCATCCTTCTCTTTTCTGTGTGTAATAAGCTGAAAATTGCCAGCTAGACACGGAAAAAAAGAGGCGTTTTCAGTGGCGGACAGGAGAAATGAGGCCATGGCTGGGATGTGTCAGGAATATGCCCACAGAGGTGCCAGGACACGTCGCCTTCACCAAACTCTGTCTGCACATACTTTCACCAAGGAAAGACGCCGTTGCAGATAGTAGACGACTGAGATGAGATAAGCGACTTGGCAATGTCTCTCTGCACTTTTAAACTAAGTAATCGAATCAAATCAAAGCCTTTTCCAGTGAATCTTACAGAAATACGGGACGGTGTGTCCTCAATGAGACGCTTCTGAAATCATGACAGTGCGGCACATCTGAGGACGGCAGTTATTACAGAAAAATTAAAGGAAGAATCCAAAGTAAACGCTGAACGTTTATCTCCATGCTAGAAAAACGCAAGTACAACTTTAAGCTGTTTGCTCAGCCAGCGTTGGTAGAGGCCGGGCTCAGCGGCGCAACAAAGTTTTAATCCCTAACAAATGGACGTTTTAACCTGATGACAGAACAAAATATTTGTCTAGATATTTTTCAAGACACCAGTATTCAGCTTAGTGACATTTAAAGGCTTAACTAGGTTAATTATGCAAGCATTTTTTGTTTTAAAAGATGTCTAATAGATGTTCAACAGACATCTAAACATAGTCGTCTTGGGCTGTCAGTGAAAATCTAAGAATAGGCCAAAACTAGACTAGTCATCAAATAAACAGAAATGAATAACTACACATATAAAGTCTGTTTAATCTGTCTATTTGGCCTATTCTTAGAGTTAGATTTTCACTGACAGCTCAAGTTTAGCCTTGTTTTAGCCAAGCTGTCTACGTTTAAATGTCTATTAGACGTCTATTAAACACAACATTGTTTGCTGGGAAGTTAGGATTATTAGGCAGTTTGTTGTGTACACAACTGAAAACAAATGTTGCTTAAGGGGGCTAATAATATTGACCTTAAATTTTAAATAAAAATTAAAAACTGCTTTTATTCTAGCCAAAATAAACAAAATAAGTCTTTCTTCAGAAGAAAGAAAGAAAATTATGATTAATTTCTTTTCAGAAGAAAAAATATTACAGGGAAATACTGTACTTGCTCTGTTAAACATCATTTGGGCAATATTTTAAAAAGTAAAAATAATAATATTAGGACTGTGTGAGTCCTAATGCCCCAGTAAAGTGGAGGGGACACCATACTGTCAGTGAGCGCCGTCTTTCAGATGAGATGTTAAACTGAGGTCCTGACTCTCTGTGGTCATTAAAAATTCCATGGCACTTTTCACAAAGAGTAGGGGTGTAACCTGGCCAAATTCCCTCTCGGCCCTTAACCATCCCCATCCACTGAATTGGCTCTATCACTGTCTCTTCACACCACCTATAGTGAGTGCACTGGCGCCGTTGTCCTGTGGCTGCCGTCGTACAATCCAGGTGGAAGCTGCACACTGGTGACGGTGTGGAGAGACCCCTCTCATGATTGTGAAGGGCTCTGGGTGTATGGCCATACACGATAAAAATGCACTATATAAATACATTACATTAGGTAATGAGGACAACCCAGCAGCAGCTATTTTTCTTCATCTCAATGGGATCTTTTTAAGAAAAATTAAAACGGAGAATCCAAAGTAAACGCTCAACATATTTATCTCCATGCTGGAAAAATACAAGACAGACTTTAAGCTGTTTGCTCAGCCAGTGTTGGTAGAGGCCGGGCTCAGCGGCACAACAAAGTTTTAATCCCCAACAAATGGACGTTTTCACCTGGTCCGAATTAATTTCCACTTTTTTTTCTTGCAAGGCCACCTCCAGCTGTGACCAGAACGAAGCAGGCGCTCTCTTGGGTCTCTTTGTTCCAACTGTTTGTTGAGCATGATGGAAAAAGAGACTTGAAAATAAAGTCAGCTTTGGGCCTGGAATGGCAGTGACCTCGGCGGGAGAGCGAAACGGCAAAGTGGGCGGCTCACGGGGCGATTAGTATTGCTGTATTTTTCAGCTGCGAGCCAGGAGACACATTAGATTTAGTGGTAATCTGAGTTGGGCTCCTGTTTTCGGAGGCTTCGCTTGCTGAGCTTGGTGCTATCTGTAGGGCTACAGAAAACATAGAAGACAATCATGAAAATTTTATTGAACTTTATGGAATTTGGTGTGTTTTGGATAAATAATTGATAGTTTTCACGTGTCCCGACACTAGGCATGAGATGATAACCGTTTTCAAGGTATACCACAGTTTGAACAAGTCAAGGTTTTATAACCACCATAAAATTCTGTAATACCGTTCCTAAAGTATGTGTAAGATTTTTTATTTATGTTTTTGTTGTTGTTTTTTAGGACAAAAGTAACTTCAGCAGAAAATATATCCAAAGATGCAGTTTTAAATTGTAAAGAAATCTGTGTTTTTGAAACTAACGAAGACAGCAGAAGTCAATGACTCACTTGAATTATTTAGCCTGACATGTTTACTGCTTCAAAATATTTTAAATGTTTTTCAAAATAAAATATATTGGTGTTTTTTTACCCAGACACTTAAAAATATTAGATTTTAGAGCAGTAATCACAATATCGTGAAACCGTGATAATATTATCCAAGGTTATCACACCGTCAGAATCTTATACCGGCCCATGCCTACCCCACACCATTAGGGGAATCTCCCGCTGACCACTACATCACAGGTTGAGTAATTTCTCTTATTTTTAGCCAAAAAGCTGGATAATTGTTCTCCAATAAGGTTTAGCGTTACTGACCAACAAGGAGACACACTTGAGCTGTGCTTCTACAGAATTCCTTCAGAGAAAGAACAGCCAGAAAGGAGACATTTATGGATTTGTGCCTGATAGTAGCATCATCGACCAATACCTGTCAACCCTCCCATTTCTCCCGGGATTCTCCCGTATTTCCCAGGATTCTCCCGTTTTTTACAATTCTATCCCGCTATAAATAATACAATTTCTTACGCCTGAATGCTTTTAAAATCATTACACAATTCCAGGCTTCAAAAACACATGCAAATGATTAACTACAAACTCAACATTGCATATGCCCTGCGATGTGCGATATTGATGCTGAAACCATATATTTTGCAGCCCTCTTAGCAATGCATATGACTAGTTGAAAATTTGAGATTTTATATATTTTACGCCTGGGCGATTTGGCCTAAATCAAAATCAATGTTCAAGTTTCAAGAATTAAAAATCAAGTTTTGTACAGTAAATATGCTCTCACATTACAAGTGAGAGATTTCTGAATGAAGGGTGCATTACTTGATATTAATATAACTGAAGGAAACACACACTGCTGTCTCTGATTATTTATTATGATTTATCACATCAACGTTGAACCACTGACATTAAAACACACTCTGCCTAAAACCAACAATCGCTTTTTTCTTAAGAACTTTTTGAAACAAAATGAATTATTTTCATTGTTTTTCATATTAAAAGTATTAAATAAGCAGCATCTCTTCTAAATAAAATATCTCCTGTAAATAATATTTTAAACCGTGCATTGCTTGAACCGTCTGTAAACAAATATTTTAATGTAAATAATAATTATATTGTTATGGAAAATATCCCGTCTGAAGGCATCTCTGGTGCAGCTTCTAATCATCGTCAATGTAGTGCAAACGTGTGACACGTGTTATTTTTTGAGAGATGCGAGGGTATGCGCAAAAGGCTGTGCCAGACCATACCCGTGCATTCGATGCAGAAGTATAAATCAGCCTTAGAGCGGGGTGAAGTGACTTTACACATGGTAGAGAAAGTAACTGAAAAAAAAAATTAGATCAATTTTGTCCATTAGCTAAATATCCATTTCGATTAATCGTCCAGGCCTAATATATTTACATTAGCACAGTGGTTCTCAAACTGTGGTACATGTACCAGTAGTGGTATGCAGGCTTACCTCTAGTGGTACGCAGAGGAATCGCTGAATAATTAAAGTAAAAAAATTAACACACTTTTAACCCTTTGATGCGTACGATCACACAGATGTGATCAGTGATTTTATTAGGCTAAACCTTTTATTTTATTATCAATTTTCTAATGTTTGTTATGTATTCTTTCATTTGAAGCTAATTTCCTCCCAAATTTCCCCTCCATATTTGCAACGGTTGTTGGGGGCGTATTCCTTATTTTTATATGCGCAGTAAGCAGATCTAATTTCTTTGTTCAAACTAATTAGAATGTTTAAAGTGGCTAATAAATAATAATAATAATAATAATAATATTAATAATAATAGGGCGCCACGGTGGCGTAAAGAGTAGCACGTTCGCCTCACAGCAAGAAGGTCGCTGGTTCGATCCCTGGCTGGGCCAGTTGGCATTTCTGTGTGGAGTTTGCATGTTCTCCCCGTGGTTGCGTGGGTTTCCTCCGGGTGCTCCGGTTTCCCCCACAGTCCAAAGACATTTTGGCATCAATGAAAAATCTAAAACATTTTTTATTTGTGTATTTTCATTTTTTTTTCATCAATATTTTTTGTTTTTATCATAAATAGAACAAACAAACAAACAAAAAAGGGGGTACAAAGGCCATTTCACAATACACAAACAGTTGGATACAATATAATACAATATTATCCTGAAAGCATAAAAGAAAAAAAATAGAATTATTATTATCATTTTTTTAATATAAATGAATACTTTTACAGAGAAATGTGTAGGCTCTACAAATCAACATATGCCAAACCAATTCCACCTATAATGAGTTACAAGTCAGCATTGCTCATATAAAACAAAATTGGATTCCAGATTTTAAGAAATAGGTTTAGTTTATTTGCCATCCCATATCGCATTTCTTCCATGGGCAACACATAACTTAAGCTCCTAATCCACGTTCCAAAGGCATGCACGTGTTCTTCCACTTTTGTAAAAATCTAAAACTTTGACCCATACGTCAAACGACTGGACTACTGTCAGCTTTTTAAATCAAGCACAGAAATATTAACATCAATATTTGCATTCATCAACTTACAGTATATACTTTCCAAACATCTCAATTGGTTCCGCTAATAACACATTTGTATTCAACCACAGAACACGATCTTTAAAAAAAAGAATCAAGCAAAATGACTTCTATGGTATCAACATTTAAAGAAACCATTAAAACCTCATCCGGAAAACATCAAAACAGACATATAAATCTGAATTGATTTTCTGTAGGGCAACTCGTGAGAGAACGACAGCCCTTCCAGATCAGGTTGAAAAGAGATCCAGTGTGAATCTAAACCATCAGACGGCTTCCTTTCTGCCCTTTACAACTAATCCCAGCTTTCGCTAATCCCCTGACCAGCTTAAACAGTTGCAGGCAAGATGACACCCGCGCGTCCTTTAACACACACATATACAGACACAGTTGAAGTCAGAATTATTAGCCCTCCTGCTTATTTTTGCCCAATTTCTGTTTAACGGAAAGATTAACACATTTCTAAACATAAGTTTTTAATAACTCTTTTCTAATCACTGATTTCTTTTATCTAAAGACAGTAAACGATATTTGACTAGATATTTTTCAAGATACTAATATTCAGCTTAAAGTGACATTTAAAGGCTTAAGTAGGCAAGTTAGGGTAATTAGTAGGCCCACACGGAATCTGCGCGCGCAGAATTCCGCAGATTTCTGCAGATTTGTAGCCCATCATTGATTCTGTTTATTTAGTTCTGTAAATGCGTGTAAATGTATATTTAATTAGTTTTCAAATTAATGTCAGTAATAATATAGACTAATATGAAAATATTCATGTGATTTATTTACAATACAGTTTGTAAAGTAATATTTTCTGTGTTTTAGTAGATATTTTATACGAGAGACTTGCTTTGTTTACCAAATAAAGTGGATCTAATTAGATTTGCATTGTAAACGTTAAATAAATGTTAAAAAGGTATTACTTTTTATTTCATATATTAAGATTTTAGTTATGATACTCCCAAAATAATTCCGCATGTATCCGCAGATTTTTAACAAAATACTCCGCAGAAATAGCAAAAAATGTCCGCAGATTCCGTCTGGCCCTATTAGTAAGGATGTAACGATTGACCTGACTCATGATTTGACTCGCGATACTAATCTCACGTTTTACAATTTAGTCATGATTTTAACCAATATAAGGTGAACGAGAGCCCTTTCAAACGCTGCACTTTATTTTTTTACAAAATGAAATCTTTTCTGCAATAACTAAACTGGAATTTTAAGATGTAATCAGTGATTTTATTAGGCTAAACCTTTTATTTTCAATTTTCTAATGTTTGTTATGCATTCTTTCATTTGAAGCTATTTTCCTCCCTAATTTCCCCTCCGTATTTGTAACGGTTGTTGTGGGTGTATCCCGTATTTTCATATCCCAATGTTGACAGGTATAGTTTAATCACTTGTTTTTCTGACACACAAAGCCTGCTTTAATGTGCAGTAAGCAGATCTAATTTCTAATTTCTCTGTTCAAACTAATTAGAATGTTTAAAGTGGCTAATAAATAATAATAATAATAATAAATATTCATCATAATAAGAATTAATCTGTGACGTTTTTTTAACTGTGCAGGGATGTAGCTGCTTAATTACGTCTACTATGCTGCTCTATTTCAATACTGGTCATTATGGTGGTACTTGGAGAAACTATTTTTTTTCTGAGGTGGTACTTGGTGAAAAAAGTTTGCATTAGTACATCCTAAAAAAAAGTGATGGAAGATGATCTTAATTTTGATTGATTTTGGCATCAGTAAAAAAATCTAAAACATTTTTTTTATGTATATTCTTTTTTTTCATTAATATTTGTATTGTTTTTATCATAAATAGAACAAAAAGGGGGTACAAAGGCCATTTCACAATACACAAACAGTCGATTCCGGATTTTAAGAAATGGGTTTAGTTTGTTTGCCATCCCATATCGCATTTCTTCCAATTTTCTTTTGCATTTTCTTCGCATTTTAAAACAATTCAAATAGAAAAGTGAATAACACAATCTAAAGAAGACTCTTTGATAAAAACAAACTAAAACTGTGACTGTGTAATTACAAATTTAAAACTAATTCCAAATGAGCAATATAAATTAAAGACGGCTCTTTAATACAGAAAAACTAAAACTGTGACTGTTCTGGGATTTTCCTTTTTTTAAAGAAACATCAGCTGAGGTCTTTTCACATTAACAATGTCTTTTGCTGATGACAACTTTTTCACTGGAGACTGAGATGGCTGGTCTGGAGAGGAAAGCCTTTTCTAAAGCAGAGAGCGGTGTGCACGGTACGGAGGTGGTCAATAGGCCCTCCTGCTCTAGGTTGGCCACTGGCATAAAATACTGATTATAATATATGATATAATAAGCAAACTATTAAAATATGACACACTATATTGAAAAAGAGAGGGTAAAAAAGGATCAATCTAATACTTGGTTCTGTAACAGCAGAGTTTTCTCTTTCAGTCTGAAAAAACATCTTCACACTTTCGCCATGAAAACACTAATGCACCGTGTGATTTCCGTAACGTTAGCCTTCGTCTGAGCAAGGGGAGATGCCAATCCTCCGGTCTAGAGTGGTTTGACCTATTAATTTTTAGTCTGCTGCTCCACCTCTTGCTCGCCGCCAATCCGCTTGTTAAGTGGTGGCGTATTGGTGACGTATGGAATACTGTTTCCGGACCCAAGCCGCTACTCATTTGAACTGAGAAAATGTTCGTTTATGACCACTTTTTAGTCCTATCACACATTAAAAAGTCGATTTCATATAAAATCATGCTGTACACGACTGCCTTTGGGGTTGTTGCATCACAAATACTAAAATTTTAACAATTTATATTAAAAAAATGAATAAATACTCATTTTCTGCGGATATTAGGCATGGATATTTTTACGGCTGCTGCCTGTTTGTATGTGTGTGTGCGTGCGTCATGACGTCACTCACTGTTTGTTTCCTAGAGGGGTCGGCCTTTGCGCACCTGCGGCGAGTTGCGCTATTTGCAAATTGGCTATAAATATGGACCGAGATTGAGCGGGGAGACACAGACTTCACTGCCAGCCATCAAGCTTTATTTATTTTCTTTAGTTTCTCGTTGTTGTTGTTTTTTCCTTAAGTCTTAGTTTATCATGATTTGTTAACTGTTGGGTTGTTAGTCTTATTTTAGTATTGTATATTTGTTGGAGAACGTGAGTTTTTGATTCTTTACTCATTCTTGCTTAGTTACACATGATTTTGATTTGATATGTTGTAATAAATTTACTAGTTAGACAACTTGATTCCTGT